>JAJPUD010006433.1:12295-65928 GCA_023553655.1 Myrmecobius fasciatus
GAGAGAGAGAGAGAGAGAGAGAGAGAGAGAGAGAGAGAGAGAGAGACAGAGAGGAGAAAAAGAAGAAGAAAGAATATATTTTCTCTCATTTTGCTTTAGCATTTAAGCCTTTTAGCAGGCAATTTTAAAAATCAAAGTTTCCCACCTGAAACATACAGTATCTTAATAGAATATTTTCTAGTGATCTAGGATCATGCTCACAGGTCCTAATTATTCATCATGACATTTAAAACCAATCTAGTAGCCTTGACAGCGACAGCATTATTCTCTGATGCCCAGATTTGCTGTAGAAGACAGTTTTTCCCCTTTGTTACATTCTGTTCACAACCTGTCCAGTTCCATGTAATTTTTGCTTTGATACCAATTAGGCAAATTGCAGAACAGCTATCATCTAATTGCTGATGAGTGAGGAGCAATATTAGTTGTCCTAATAAAGTGATATAAATTCCAAGTTAGAAAAGAGCAAAGAGAATTGAGTATAATAGGTGGGGATGTTTATTGTATAACTTGGACTTTACATTTTCTCTTTCTTTTTGGTTTCTTCCCTCCTTCCTATCTCCTTTCTCCCTCTTTCCATCCCTCCTTCTATTCCTCCCTCCCTTCCTTCCCTTCCTTCCTTCTCTTCCTTCCTTCTTTTCTTCCTTCCTTTCTTCCTCTTTCTTTCTTTTTTCTTTTTTCTTTCTTCCTTTCTTTCTTCTTTCTTTCTTTCCTTCTTTCTTTCTGTCCTTCCTTCTCTCCCTCCTACCTTCCTTTCTCCCTCCTTCCTTATTTTTTATTTCTTTTTTCTTCTTTCCTTTCTCCCTCCCTCCCTCCTTCATCCTTCATTTCATCCTTCCTTCCTTCCTTCCTTCCTTCCTTCCTTCCTTCCTTCCTTCCTTCCTTCCTTCCTTCCTTCTTTCCTTTTTTCTTTCTGTCCTTCCTTCCTTCTCTTCCTCCCTCCTCTCTCCCTTCCTCCCCCCTCCCTCCCTCCCTCCCTCTTTCTTTCTTTCCTGTTCAGATTTGTATATGTATTATGTCACAATATCCTTGATGCCAGTAGCTAAACTGGAGCTTTGGAACTTAAATGAAAACCAAATGGAAAATTGTGATGGACTATGATCAAAATATCATGATCTTTGATATTTTCTAGAATATCTTTCAAGATGACCTTAGATTACCAATATCAAATATAATATTATGTTCCAAATTAGTCCTAAGAACTGTTATTAATGTCTTGATGGGAAGAGATGGCAATGGAAACAGAAGAAAAAAATTTTGAACACTTTCTAATAATTCTTTAGCTGATCTTAAGTTTAACTTCTTTCTTCTCCAATCCATCCTCCTAACTAAAACCTTTCTAATTCACAGATCAGGAGCAATCACTCTTCCCTCAAAAAACAGACAATAACTCCTTGCTCTCTCTAATGACTAAAGCCCTTGTTTTCTAGCTTGATACTGTGTTTGGCGCCACCTTAGAACAAGAAACATTCTATTTTATTTTCTTTTTCATAATATTGATTTGGCATCAATCTTCAAATCAAATCTTAGTTACTGAGATATAGTATAATTGCATCATTGTTTTAGTGCTTTACTTATGATTACCCTAAGAGAAAATCTTTTCTGTTCGTTCACTGCACATTTTAGGACACCATTATGTAGCATATCCTTGTTTTAATGATAATCCACTGAGATTGGGGGAAAATATTATTGAATAGAATTTAATCTTTGGTGACTTTTTGTTTGTTTTTTTGATCAGTAGAAAATAGAGTGTTATCATTTGTGTGGGCTCTTTCCTTAACAATTACTGATGGAGTTTTTTTTTTTTTTTGGTGATTTAGCATTTTTGGATTGTTATCTTAAGATGCAGATTTTCTCTGTGGCAGTTACTTGAAATTTACTGTCTGGCATTAATAACAGGTGAAGGTTTTAGGACTTCTAATACTCTTGCCTTCTGCAGCTGGATTTATATCTTTTTGATTATATTTCTTTGTTATTCTGTGCAGTTTAACTCTGATGGTACAGGTATCTTGTGAATTCCATATGGTGAAAAGTTATACTTGAGTCTGGGTCTGATAGTCACATTCTTCCAAACTGAATGGTGATATGTTTGTGCTATAAACTGCATTATTATTTTAAATTAATCCCTGCTATAACATTTGCTGCACACATCTGTTGCTGTGCAAAAGTATCCACATAATGGTGGTTTAGTAAGTTTTTCTTTTATCGATTTGCTATACTGTTAAGGAATTTGCTTCATTGTGGAAGTATGGACATGTTTCTAAAATTCTAACCAAACAAAGGATAAGCAGATTCAACACTATGGAATTATGTAATATATCAAATAAGTTATTTAAATGTGTGAATATACAAGGATTTAAAGCTAGAATAGATTTTAGAGACCATTTACTCTACTTCCCTCATTATATAAGTGACTTTTAGCATGGTGAAATTCCTTATACAAGATCATATAGGAAGTAAAAAAGGAAATTATTATCAAAACAAGTTCTCTTATACCAATTCTGTTTAAATATTGAAATGTTTTATGTGCCATTGAGTATTAAGTTCACAATAAAAATACAATTTGAATAAAAGGTTGTTTTATTCACAAAAATTATGCTATACCAACATCCCCACTTTCAGTATAAAAATGGAGTAATCAAAATAATTAGTAAAATAAATCAAGACTTCTCTATTCACATTATTTGGTCTATGTGTCTGTTTATCTATTTGGGTATATGTGTGTATGAATATACACATATAACAAATATGTAATATAAAATTGAAGAGTAGAAAATAAAGGCAAAAAAGATAGCTTAATAGCATAATTATTGGACATAGGCACAGTTAGATGGCACAATAGAAGAAGCAAAATTGATATGGAGCAGGAATGTATACTAAAGGAATAGAACAGAAAAACTGGTGTCAAACTCAAGTTGGCAAAAAGGAAAGGAGTGAAGTTGTAGATTGACATGGAAAAAAATTCTTGGGGGGGAATCCAATGTAAAAAGAAATTAAGAAATAAAAGCCAAGCCAGTGAGCATATATAGTACTAAAATATCATCATTACCTATTCGGATAAAAGTGAATAAGCCTTATTTTTTCAGTTTTTCTAAATATTTGTTATACATGGTTACTATAAATAGAATGAGTATATACTCCTATTAGATATCAGCTTTTTATATGACTATAAATCAGGGTAAGTTTGGGTGAAGAGTAGTTCACAAATGTACTATTGGAGGTAGAACAACTACATATGATCAATGGATATTTTTAACAGCTTTTAAAAATTGTATTTGTAAATGTATTAATTCCAAGAATCCTAAAGGCAACCACCTTAGAGAATATTGAAAATTTGTCTGCCCATGCTGAATTATTGTGGGAGAGAAAAAGTTTGGGGAACTGAAAAGAGTAAGCCTGAAAAAACCATGGTGATGTATCAGAGTAAAAGAGAAAGGCTAAAGAGGTAAGCCAACAGATATTTCTTAAGGCTAATTATGTGCCAGACATTGTGCTGTAAATAAAAGACAACAATATCATAGATGTTTATTCATATCAAATATATAAAAGTATAAACAGAAAAGTGTGTGTGTATATGTTTGTGTGTGTGCTTGTGTGTGTGTATGTGTGTATTATGGCAGTTAAGAATTTAAAACAAAGAGTGATCCAACAATTTAGGGTATAGCTAAGCAAATTATGGTATATGAATATAATGCAATATAAATTCATTCATAAGAAATTCTCAATCTTAATTCAGAGCAACTTGGCAAAAAATGCATTAACTTCTGCAGAGCAAGGCAAGCAGAATCAAAGAAAATGATTTATACAATTATTGGAATAATGCAAAGAAAAACTTGTAAGAATTCAGAATTTCAATCCACATGGTGATCAAACTAGTCTTCAAAAGACTAGCAATAAAGTGCCTCCTTCCAGTCATCATTAAAGTGGTAGAAATAGGAGAAGGAAAATCAAATAAAGTGGGAACTAGTTTGCAGGAATATATATATATATATAATTTAGTATTGGGAGAAACCTAAATATATTTTTGGTAAAAAAATAATTACAAAATTACAGTTATAATACAATTCTTTGACAAGTATAGTAATATATACAAATAGTTTATATAGAACAAAAAGATACAAATATAATATATTATTTTTAGCATTATTGTGGCATTTGAAAGAAAAGTGAATGGTTTCCAAGATATAACAGATAATGAGGGGAAAAAGTTCCTATTATCAAAAAAATTAAATATTTTTTAACTAAAGGACTCTTTTGAGTGCTGGATATCATCCCAATGTACTGGTATTCTTCAGTGCTTTAATTGGTTGGTTGATCTAATCAATGAACATATTTCCTTCAATCACACAAACCACACAAACCATAGTTTATTATTCATTTGTGCCATTTTATCTTGTGTAAATCTTGTCCATGTTTTCCAGTAAAGTTCTTAATGTGGAAAGTCCAGTCAGCATCTTTGGCCTTTTCATCCATTTTTCTTGACATTGTATAAACATCAATGAAGTAAATGGAAAACTCATTGCTTATCCTTTTCTCTTACAAATGTAACCAGCACACTTTCCATCCTTATCCTTGTATTTCTTTTATGAGTGAATGGAAAGGGAATAAGTATTTATTAAGTACTCATTATGGCCCAGGAAATGTGCTATGCAGTTTTACAAATAGTATGTCATTTGAACAACTTTATAAAGTAGATGCTATTATTATCCTGTTTTATAGAGAAAAATGAGATAGATAGAGGTTAAGTGATTTTCCTAGGGTAAAGATGGTAGATATTTGACAATATATTTATCTCCTCTTTCTAATTCCAGATCCACTGTTCTAGCCATACCTCCAAGCTAGCTTTAGTGACATCACTTAGCCTTGCAGTTACTCATCTTTGTATTTTAATGTTTTCTGGCCTTTTTTAAATACCTTTTCTATAGTACTCTTGGTGATTAGGAGGGAGAGAGAGACAGAGACAGAGACAGAGACAGAGAGACAGTGACACAGAGAAACAGAGAAAAACATACAGAGACAGAGACAGAGAGAGAGGGAGGGAGGAAAGGAGAGAAGGAGACAGAAGGAGGGAGGGAGGGGTAGATAACAGATAGATACATTTTATGAGAAAGAAATTGAACTACCGAGGAACAAAGCTAACACTGGAAATCACAGTCTACAGAAAATGAATAGAAATAAAGATAAAGCATTCCAAAATTTTTGGAATTATAATTGAAGTCAGTGGGGGAAATATTTCCATTTACAAAAGCAATGATGCCCATGGAACCTTTGAGTAAGATATTTATGTGTATATCTGAGCCTCTATGAAAACAATGAAATCTTATTATGATAGCCATTTAGTTCTTGGTTACTCTTTTCCGTTTACTAGATTTTGCTCAAAAGGATGGAGTGGTTTACCTGAACTGTAATTCATATTCATAAAGGGTGTAATCATGGTTTCATTGAAGCACTTGCTCATGATATTTGAGCTAGAATTCATCCATGCACTGCCACTGATTGCATGCTTTGGGCTGCTCATACAGATCTGAGATGAATGTCATCACATTAATGCAATTAGGGCAATTGGAATTTTATTAATTAGTTGTTATCTTTCACTTCTGAAAATATATTCTTTCTGTTTTATTTAAAATAATTGAATGGTTTAAATTCATAGTACTTTTAAAAGCTATATTTCATTTTTTTCTAAAAATTATACTTTAAAAAAACAAATTCTTACATTATATATTGTGAGTATTACATATTTTGTATATCCTATATATATCTAATATAGCTTTTAAATTCTATCAATGTTGTGTTAAAAACCTTTCTTCTTATTAGTCTATAGTGGTTTTCTAGAAATATCTTTGAAGTAAATTCAAAATCACATATTCAGAAAGGCTTTACTTCATGTTATAGGAAAAAACAGTTGAAAATAATACTGCAATAAGGATTTTTGTAAGATTTTATTCTAAATAAAATAAATCATAAATTGATTTATGATACTTAATAGTTCTATGATAACCTTTCCCTGCTGCTCATAGGTGGCCATGTTCAAATAATTAATCCCTGTTATCCAAGCTTTACTTCATGAACTTTCGCATATGTTGTTGGGTACCTCTTCAGATGGCAGATATTGTATGTGACTGGGAATTTATTTACATACATGAAGCCTTTTTCATTTGGCAGAACCTAATTCTTGTTCTATCAAGAGAATTTTTAAAAAATAAAATAAACTTTTCTGTAGGGTAGATTCTTTGATGCATAGACTGGCACAATGGTGTACGAATTGCTTGAGTCAAACAACAATTTTGACATGGTTTTATTATGTGATATCAATGGCCATGAATATATGCTTTTGTTGATATTTGTTAGTCTTAAGTCTGATAAAAGTAGATTGAGCTGATTTTTCCCTTCTTCCTTTTAGTTACTTTACTATTAGTTGAGTACTGTACATTAATACTATCACCTAATACCACCTTAAATAATTGCTATGGACTTCTAATTGGTCTCCCTACTTCAACTCCTTCACCACTCTAATCAGTTTTCTTTTGAACTGTCTAAGATATCTTAAGACCATATCAAATCAGGAATACCTTGTACATGTTAATAGCAAAAATGTACAATAATTAACTATGAAAGACTTGGTTCTTCTCAATAGTTCAGTGATCCAAGGCAATCCCAATAAATTTTGCATAGAAAATGCTATCTGTATCCAGTAAAAGAAGTATGGAATTGAATGTAAATAAGCACATGTTATACTCATTTATTTATTTTTTTCTGTTTTGTTTTTCTTTCCCATAGTTTTTCTCTTTTGTTCTGATTTTTCTCTCCCAGGATGATTCATAAAGCAATATGTATTAAAAATAAATAAATCAATAAATGCATTTTAAAATGGAAAAAAAGATCTGATCTGATCATAGTCCCAATCAAATATGCTTCAGTGACATAAAAAATAAAAATTCTTCTTTTTGACATTTAACATTCTTTACAACATGGCTCCAACCTCTATTTCTCATCTGATTTTATATTATTTCAATTCCATAAAACACAATTACACATTTAAACTTCTTTTTTTTTTTTTTTTTTTTGTTTTGCTGAGAGGCAATTGAGGTTAAATGACTTGCCCAGGGTCACACAGCTAGGGAATATTAAGTGTCTGAGACCAGATTTGAACTCAGGTCTTCCTGACTTCAGGGCTGGTGCTCTATCCACTGCACCACCTAGCTGCCCCCACATTTAAACTTCTTGAGGTTCCTAATTACAATACTTTATCTTATATCCCCATGTCCTTACAATAATTTCCATAATTTGAATTAATTCCTTTTCATATCATCCTCTTAAAATACTCACACTTCCTTCTAATCAGTTCAAACACCACCCTCTATATAAAGTTTTCCTACATCCACCAGCTAATGTTATTGTTGTTCACTCGTTTCAGCCATGTACAACTCTTTGTCATTTTTTTGAGGGTTTTTTTTTGGTAAAGGTACTAGAGTGGTTAGCTATTTCTTTTTCTAGATTAATTTACAGATGAGGAAATTGAGGCAAAGAAGTTTAAGTGATTTGCTTAGGGCTATACAGATAAGTGTCTAAGGCTGGATTTGAATTCAAATCCTCCTAACTCCAGGCTTTCCACCTAAGTATTGTGGCACCTAGCTACTCTGCCTGGTAATAGAAATAATATATTCCTATATGTATATGTCTCTTTCAATATAATGAAGCTCCTTTATGGCAGAGGTTTTTGGGGGGGTTTGTAACACCAGTATCTTGTCTAGTAGCACCATATAGTCAACAAGTACTAAATACTCTCTGATTAATAAGATTATGTTTTCACTGAATGTTTAAGTATAATAAAATCACAAAGCCTACTAGCTTTATTAGTGATATATTGTTAAAAAAACTTTTAATTATAGGATGTGGAACAATGTCAGTAAAAAAATTAGTATAAAAACAAGTTATTTGTAAAATGTTTGTGAATTTATTATATTAACACTAATATTATTTATCCAGCATCTACAATTTTGAGTTACAATACACCCATAAATTTCTCATTAAATAATGTATATGCATGTGTCTAAATAAACACAGTCAATGTTTGAGGGTAGTCACTGAGAGTAGTATTCAACTGTATTCAAAGAGCTAGTGTAACAGAATCATTTAATTTTTTTTAGCTAAAAAAGACCATGAGGAGAAATTTTCCAGTCTATTTCCCAACTAGCACCATAACTAATTCCTGAACCTATGGCAAATTCAACTGAAAACTGAAGTGTTCTTTGGTAGTGATGGTGGTGATGGTGGTGGTGGTGGTGGTGGGGTGTGTGTGTGTGGTTGTGTGTGTGTGTGTGTGTCTGTGTGTGTGCACAGAGGGAGCAACCAAAAGGATAGTTTGGCTATTGGTCCAGGGGCAAGGTAGGGATGGTACTACAAATGAAAAGACCTACTGGAATTGTAGTCCAACAAGAAAGTTTTATCCTACTTTCCCTCCAAATCTAAATCTTAGACATTGTTTGGAGAATGGTAGAAGCCAAAGGGAAGAAGGAGAGGAAGCATATATGCTCCAGTGTTTAGATAACATGGGACAAAGTCCCATTTGTCTTGCTCTAGCTATGATGCTGAGAGCTTGTGGTCTAGGAAAGAAATTTCTCAATAAGCAGTTCTACTTGTGGTTTCTTCTTCCCAATGGTACATAGTGAGGGACTTCCTATCTAGAAATTGCCATGTGAGAAATATTGGAAAGTTTGAACCGATGGGAGCAATAGTCCATGTTTTTGAAAATGGTTTAAAAAGAGTTGAACAAAAACTGACTTCCTACCATGATCACTGTTTGAAAAGGATAAGGTTTAGCTGCTAATATGCCAGGCTGAACCTTATAGCATTTGTCCTTTCAAATCCCTTCCATAGCCTACCTTCCCTTTTACCCAATCAATACATCCAAGTCTTTAAAGAGGAGCTGTTTCATTTAAAGCCTTGCTTTCCCTTAAAATTATTTTAATTAGCCCCAGCTTTTAAGGTACCTCATTTACCTTAAGTGAAAGTAAAACTTGAAAGCAACTTCAGGGCCACTGGGGGTTGGGAGTGGGTACTACACAGGAGCTCCACTGAAACAGATACCATTTACTCCTTTGAAGTCTGACCACCTGTGAAGTGCTATTGAATGTGGACAGCCAATGTTCAAAGGGATAAGGCTGTATTTCTCCCCCACCTGGCCACTGCATGTTACAACACTTTAGAGACAGCAGGAGTTGCTTTCAAATGAAGTTTTGGATTTAAAAGCTAAATTGGGAGTTGTGAATTGTTTCCAAACTAGCTTTTAAAACACAAATGCCATTCGAGAATTGCCTAATAGTACTTCCTCCAGCTCTTTCCTTTGCCTCCTTGTCATCCTCAGGACTTCAAGAGTTAGACTTCTTTCATATTAGGTTTTATTTTATTTTTTTAAAACTAGAATTTAATGAAGTCACTCATATGCTGGAGAGCATAACACCTAGGATATCTAGAATCGTTAGGAAACTAAAAAGTTAAAATAGCATCCCCATCTACATTCATTGACAGGTAAAAAATAAATGAAGTCAATAGGATGATGAGGATATTACAAAGAAAAATAACTTTGAAGAACATTTTAATTCTGATTAATGAAATTTTATACCATGAGTTCAAAAGAATGAAATTAAAACAAGCCTCTCAGCTGACAAAGAGTTAATAATTTAATATACTCAAAGAGAATAGATTCTAAGCTCCAGCTAATGTGAGAATTCGTTTTGCCAGACTGTCCAAGTTATGTGTTGAGGGCTTTATTTATTTATTTTTTAATTTGCTTAATTGGGTAGAGGCATGGTAGTAGAAGGAAAAGATTAATTTAAAAGAAAGATTTTAAAATTTCACAGAGATCAAATTAAAAAGCTCTGTTAAATAAAATCTTACCTGATCATTTTGCCACCACTCTCCCTTCTAAACCTATACTTATATGTCATGACACCTTCCTTATTGAAATATAAGTTCATTGAGGACAAGAACTATTTTTATTTTTATTGTTATTTTAGTAATTAGCCTTACAGTGAATGGCACAGAAGGAAAAATAAAGAAAAAAGAAAATAGAAAGTGAGGAGGAAATAAGACTTTTTTATCTGCTATTAATATGAAGAACTTTGATTTATTTATAGATTTTTTTTTTCAAAAAGCAAAGCTGATTGTATTTAATTGTTCTAACTTTTTTTAAAACACTGTGTAAACTTTATGCTCTTTTTATGGCCCCTAAAACTTTAAGTCAAAATCTTCATTTCATTATAGAATTTTAGTGAGAATAAAGTAAAGTAGAAACAGATCATTTATTCAAGTCATTTTATATATGAAAAGATTAGCTAGTTATGTTGTAGGTAATTAGATGAAATTGGATAATTTTGGTAATTAGATAAATTAGATAATTAGCTGAAACCTTACTGAAGAGCTGTGCACATATTTTTAAACAGTGTGAAAATAGGCCATCTCTGAACTTTGCATTTATTAATATCAGCTTCTTGGAAAATGACAATATTGACAAGGACATTACAATAGTGGTTTGAACAGTATTTTCTATGTGGCTTGTTTTCAAATGCTAGTCTTGTACTGCAGCTGTAGGGTACAAAGAGAGTGACTTAGAACAACCATGGAAAGATCTGGAGAGTCTAGATTATGTTGATCTACAAGGATGACCTTGGAGGAGCTTTGCAAGCTTATCACAAGGAAATACCCTGATCCTTTTGTTTGGGCTCAGAGTTAGTACTTAATTTATTTTACCTTTCAGAATAGATAAACATCAAGATGTTTAGCTGTGCCACAAACTGGTTCTACCATTTAGGATTTTTGTTAGAGGATAGAAAATGAAGTAATGGGGAAGGTGCTTGATAGCATTTTTTTTTTTTTGCTTCCTTCTTTTTTTCTTTTTTTTCATATCAAAGTAATAGCAAGGACACACACTGAAGATATATTACTTAGTTTATAGTCTGTCATACTTCAAATACTTATCTGTAGACATAAATGCTTAGACTGATTTTCAGGCTTCTCTAAATTTTGCATAAAACAAACAAAACTGAAATTTTCGGAGGTGAAAAACATGTCACTTTTATATGGTGGCAGTAGCCTTTTATTTTTGTGAAAACGAGCAAATGTAAAATCATCCCTCCAATTTGATTGTCTTTTTTTTATATATCTTAAAGTTACAGGTTGATGAGAAATTTTTGCCTAGCTCCAAATATAGTAACTTGCGCATGTTACCAGCTGAAGGCCATTTTCATAAGTTCTTTCCTTAGCTACCATCAATAAGCTTTCTCCTGATTATGTATGGTAAGGTAAATGACCTTGCCTGTCCTTTTCTGATTAAAGAAGATCTTGGCAGTCCTGTGGGGCAGGAATGCCAGGGCTCTGTCTGTATTATATTTCCTTTAATCTGTGACCCTTAATTTATTGGTTCTCATTTATTGAAGCACAATCTTGATGAGAATAGCAGGCTTTTTAATGGCTAAAAGTTGCTGCCTAGAGCAAATCAAATTCTATTACTACTGAAAATGACAAGAGCCCTTGTCTATATCATTGTGTCATAGTCAAGTGCTGTCTGCCTCCCCTACACACACAGTAAAGGCATACATTTAGGGCTGTATATTTTATCCTTGCTGACATCCACTTGGAATAAGACAAGTACTGTGATGTCCATCCTGTCACTGATTCTCCTCTCCTGATCTTCAATAACCAAGCTAAGACCAATTGGAAGATGGTTTATATTTTAAGAGGCATTCGTATTTTCCAGGAGAGATTTTTGTCTTCTATATTAAAAAAATATTTTGATAAAAGTGATAGAAAACTGCCCTCACTGTTGCTGTTAGTTATTTTATTGTCAAATTGTCATTGTCAAACTCCAGCAAATTGCATTCTTCTGCTACTAAGGATTTACTGCAATAAGTCATTTTGTATTGTGCTTAGAGTTTTACAAAACACTTTTCTTGCATCAAGTCTGTGAGGTAGGTAACATAAATAGAGGTACCTCCTTTTCACCGATGAAGGAACTATGCTTAAGAGAGGTTAAGTACTTTACAAGGATCATATGTCTGATAAGTGTCAGATCTGGAATGCATACCCAGGTCTCATGACAGCATGCCTTTAAAGTTTGAGGTTGAACAAAAGATATTAGACTGTTATTAATCTCCTTTGAAATGTATTCAATTGAGAGGTCAAAAAGAAAGAAGTACATATGTTATTTGGAAAATATAAGTTTAACTGTAAAACCAAAAAAATAAAGCATGGCCTTCTCTATTTTTGTTTAGAATAAAACATCAAATAGAAATCACTTAACAACATGCAATTTATTACAAAGAGTTTTTTTAATTATTCTCTTTTTTGGTGAAATTTTATTATGAAACTTTGAGGAAACAGTGTATAAGCTAAAATTATCAAGGAGTAACACTGTTTTCACAAATAATTTACATAAATCATTATCATTACTAAATGTCATTGATTCAACAAGAGTCAACATATGATAATAGGATACATTAAGAGATTCACAGAGTTTTTGATTAGGATGTTGATAGGACTGTTATAGTCTGTCCTAGAAAGTTCCAATGTGAAATGCTATATTTAGTTCAGGGTAGAGCATTTATTAATAATAATACCAATATTAAAAATGTTGTAAATGACAATATTAATGCTTAACATTTATTACTATTACTATCTTGCCCATATTTTTATTATTTTGTTTTTGTTAGTCTGTTCTCATTGTTTACTGGAATTCAGATGGAAATAGGCATGGATTATTATCCTGTCATCCTTTTTTATTTAATATTTTGTAAACTATTACAGAAATAGAAAAATAACTCTTTATATTAAAAACAAAATTTTTTTGTTTATAAATCCAGGACCAGTTAGAATAACAGAGATGATATGTCTTCTTCTACCACATAACTTTTGCATGATTTCCTAGATCTCTATGTTTTGAAAGATTTTTGTTCTATATAGCTTAGAGAATATAAAAATTCAAAGCACCAATATTTAAAATATTGTTCCTAAAATTTTTAGAGAACAATGTTGTCTGGACAGATGCAAGCCACAGTGTTAACTTTATTTATTTATTATTAAAGCTTTTCATTTACAGAACATATGAGTGATTTTTCTACATTGACCTTTGCAAAATTTTTGGTTCCAAATTTTTCCCCTCCTTCCCCCTCACCCCCAACCTTAGATGACAGGTAGTATAATACATGTTAAATATGTTAAAATATATGATAAATCCAATATATGTATACATACCTTTACAGTTATCTTGCTGCACAAGAAAAATCAGACCTAGAAAGAGAAAAAAAAAACCTAAGAAGGAAAACAAAATGCAAGGAAACATTCACAGAAAGTGTTAAAATGCTATGTTGTGATCCACACTCAGTGCCTACAGGCCTCTCTCTTGATGTACATGACTATCTTCATCGCTTAACAATAGGAACTGGTTTGAATCACCTCATTGTTAAAGACAGTGTTGAGTTTAATAATGCTGTGGTTTCAATAGATTTTTTTTTTACTGAATTTGCAAGGATACTTTAGACTTTGTATTTATTGTAAAGGGATTTACAGTCTGTAGCTTATAAAGACTAGATAGCAAACTTTAGCTGTATAATTTTAGCCACATAATTATGTCTTTCTAGGTATTCAATAGATTCTAACATTTCTCAATTTGCAGTGATATGTTGTACAGGTTTTGTACCAATGAATGTAGAATACTCTACATTAGGTCTGAGTTGATTGTGGATAATATTTTTTGCAATTTATAAATGACAAGATATAGAATCATATGCATTGTTGGTGGAAATGTGAATGGATCCAACCATTCTGGAGAGCAATTTGGAGCTATGCTCAAAAAGTTGTCAAACTGTGCATACCCTTTGACTCAGCAATGTTTCTATTGGGCTTATATCCCAAAGAGATCTTAAAGAAAGGAAAGGGCCCCACATGTGCAAGAAAGTTTGTGGCAGCTCTTTTTGTAGTGGCTAGAAACTGGAAACTGAATGGATGGATGCCCATCAATTGGAGAATGGCTGAATAAATTATGGTATATGAATATTATGGAATATTATTGTTCTGTAAGAAACGACCAGCAGGACGATTTCAGAGAGGCCTGGAGAGACTTACATGAACTGATGCTGAGTGAAGTGAGCAGAACCAGGAGATCATTATACACGGCAACAACAATACTATATGATGATCAGTTCTGATGGACATGTCTCTTTTCAACAATGAAATGCTTCAAACCAGTTCCAATTGTTCAGTGAAGAAAACCATATACACCTGGAGAGAGGGATATGAAATGTGGACCACAACATATCATTTTCATGCTCTCTATTGATATTTGCTTGTATTGCATTTCCTTTATCTCATTATTGTTTCTTGTAGATATGATTTCTCCTGCACAAAAATGATGTGTGGAAATAAGTATACATATTTTCGATTTCTTAAGTATTTTAACATAATTAATATGTATTGGATATCCTGCCATCTAGGGGAGGGGTGAGGAGTAGGGGGGAAAATTTGTAACAGAAAGCTTTGTAAGGGTTAATGTTGAAGAATTATCCATACATATGTTTTGCAAATAAAAAGTATTAATAAAAATATATAGAATCATAAATTTTATTAGGTCAAATTTCTCTTGGAGTCTGAAGTCCAAAAGCAGCCATTCAAGGCCATCTGTAGAAGGCAAGGATAGTACCTAAGAAAGAATAATTGTATTTTGAGAGATGTAGACAAAGAGCTCTTATTAGCTATGTAGAATCCTCTGATTATTATTTAATCATCAACCCATTGTGCTTAAGCTATAGACCCCTTGAAACAATTCTGAAAATTTAATTTTATTCTTTGTATTTTTTGTTCATTTTTTTACAGTAAAATAATATTCCATTACCTTCATATACCACAACTTGTTCAGCCATTCTGCAATTGATGAGCATCTACTCATTTTCCAATTCTTTCCTACCACAGAAAGAGCTGCTACAAACATTTTTGCA
Source organism: Myrmecobius fasciatus (assembly GCA_023553655.1). Lineage (NCBI taxonomy): Eukaryota > Metazoa > Chordata > Mammalia > Dasyuromorphia > Myrmecobiidae > Myrmecobius > Myrmecobius fasciatus. Next base: position 27,283 of record JAJPUD010006433.1, read on the forward strand.
CATGTGGTTCCTTTTCCCTCCTTGATGATTTCTTTGGGATATAGACCCAGTAGTGACACTGCACTCTAGGTATGCACAGTTTTATAGCCCTTTAGGCATATTCCAAAATTAACAAACTTTGTATTTTCCTTTTAATGTTGTTTCTGTTGGTTTTATTTGTGCAAAATCTTTTTAATTTAATGTAATCAACGCTGTCTATTTGGCTTGGTTTCTTTTAGGGTTAATAATACTGCTATTAATAGAATCATAACTAGCATTTACATTTATTTAGTAATTTAAGTTTAGCAAAATATTTTGCCTATTTAATCTCCATCGATCCTCACACAAAAAAATTAAAAATCTTGTGGATGGGTGCTACAATTGTCATCCTCATTTTATGGTTCCTTCACACATGAAACTCCATTTTCCATATCCAAGCCTATGTCGTTGGTCAATCAGTAAATATTTATTGAATGCCTTCTGTGAATCAGGCACTGTGCTAATAACTGTATATCAGATTGTGCCTTATCTCTGCAATGAACTCCCTCTTCATTTCTTCCTCTTAGAATTCCCCTCCCTTCCCGTTGTCACTCACACTATAATATTGAGCTTCAGCATCACTTTCTATACAATATTTTTCTTTGTTTTCCAAGTCACACATTTTCTATAAACTCATATGTGCACATTTCCCCCTCAATAGAATTTAAGCCTTTTGATGGTAAAGAATGCTTTATATTTTCTTTATATCCCCTGTTGCTAGTACTACACCTTGAACATACCTAAGTATTTAATAGCTGCTTGTTGAGTAACTGAATAAATATTTGATTACCCCCCCTTTTTTTTCTTTTTGTCACTGATCTTTACTCCTTTTAAAAATTGCATTTCTTGCTAAGTCATGACAGGGTTTTCACTGGCTTTTCCTGGAATGCTCTCTTCCTTAATTTCTCTCCTGTTTTTCTTGCATCCCTGTTTCTCTCAAGTCTTACCTAAAATTCCACCTTTTGTTAACAATCTTTTACCAGTCTTCTATGTTAGTGCCTTTCCTCTGAGATTGCATGTACAGGATATTCATAAAGACAATTTACCATTACTTATCCTAACTAGTAGACAGAAAAAACAAAACAAGAAAACCTTACACAACTAATTAGGCTTTAATGCAATCAAACTTTATAAATAGAAGCATCCATATGTTACATTCTAAGAACAAATGACTACCCTGGCATTTCAGATGTTCCAATAGGTTTTTCCTTACCAGACTCTAACGTTCCTTTTCTATCCAGACAGAGGCCATGTATCTTCCTCCAAGTCTCTGTCGATAAACACTTCCATCAAACTTAAGCAGGATGCTTGAGACTCCAAGGTGGTTAATATAATATAGGGTTGCCCTAAGAACAGTCTTGTTCTGTTCTTGATGCTTCAGTTTGATTTTAGTACTTTTTATTGTGACAGTGAAAAAGTTCGAGAGACATGCTATCTGGGTTATTAATACATTTATTAATAATTCTAGCATGTTATTAATAAAAGAGGTCAATGGCACTACCAAATGCCAAAGATCAATCATGATGGTGGGATTACAGTTTATATAACCATGGAAGAGTAAGTGTTCAAGAAGGTGGCAACCACTCTGATTGGTTAATAATTAGTGATAGGTGGACCAGCTGGGAGAGCGACATTATGTCATTTGTGGACAAGGGACTATGTCTACCTATAGACTACCCACAGTATTGGGCACCCTAAAAAGATCTACCTCTGTCCAACTTAGCTTTAGTGAACAGGAATTCATTTTAGATGAGAACTCTGATCTGGTTGGGTGCAATAGCAATATTTAGAATGAGGAGAATGTTAACCTTCCATCAGCCCTGTTCTTTAGAGGCTGGACTTCTGACAAAGAAATAGGACAGTGAAAAAAGCTCAGGTCTTCACAACTTTAATAATTGACTATCAAAATGAGAGAGAAACAGACATTTCTCTTATAGCTTATTTAAAAGTGCTCAGTCACAAAATGGAGGCTTGAAACAGTTTGGAATCAGTTCCACTAAGATGATAAATTTATTCTTTCCATTTTATTACTGTAATAAAATTTATTCTCAATAAGAAAATGATCTCCAACTTGTCCTATTTATATCTAGTATGATAATTGTAGGTTATGTTAAATGCAGTTCATACAAAAATGGAAGTTCTTCGAGGCCAGAATCTATTTTTTTACCCTAGTATAATAATTGACGCATAATAAGCTACTAAATATTTGCTGAGTAACTTAAGACTAAGATTGATGGAAATTTGGTAGAATACATTTTCACAAATGTAAACTTCTAGGGTCAAAAATCTATTATATTCATTTTTTTAAAAATATCAATAAATGCTTGAATTTTTCCTACTATTATATAAAATGTTATTTTTTATCTATGTATGTAACATCTGACTCATAAAACAGCTGAAGGTCTAGTGAGGTTAATATTAAAAGAAGAAGAGGAGGAAAGAGAAGAAAGAAAAGAAGGATAACAGGAAAAGACCCAAGAGGGGAAGAAACAGAGAAGAGGAAAAGATAAAGCAGGGCAGAAAAAAATAAAACAAAACAGTAAAGCATTCATAATCTACTTAAACTAAGCTATAACTCCTAGATGAGCCTCAATATTTAATAATATTTATTCACTATCATTGGGATTAGCTCAAAAAGGTAGAAATAGACATACTTCAGTTGGGTAGAAATCTAACTTATTGATTAGAGAAGTAAGGAGGAAAGGAGAAGAGGAATATGATAAAAAGGAGGATGGACCAAAAGGGAGGCATTGGTCAGAATTCAGAATTTTGAGGAGGGACAGAATAAACAGAGAAGTATAAACAGAAGATAGAAAGAAACAAATAGTTATCATAATTATGAATATAAATGGAATTAACTAAACCATAAAGCAGACACAGCTAACATAATTGATTAGAAACCAGAATCTATTTATTTACAGGAAATATACTTGAAACAGAAAGATGCAAACTAAAGTAAGACAAAGAGCTGGAGTAGAATCTATTATATTTCAGCTAAGGTTAAAAAAGAAGTGGGGGTAGCAACCATAATCTTAGACAAAGTAAAGCCAAAATATGAACCTAATTACTGAGATAATCAGGGAAAGTACATTTTGTTAAAAGTTATCTTACACAATGAAATTATATCAATACTAAACATATATGTACCCAATGGCAGAGCATTCAGATTCTCAAAGGAAAACTTAAATGACTTATAGCAGTAACTACACCCTCTTATTAATTAGATAAATCTAACAATAAAATAAATAGCAAAGAAGTTGATGAGATGAATAGAATTTTAGAAAAGGTAGGTATGATAAGACTTTTGGAGAAAATTGAAAGGGAACAAAAAGGAATGTACTTTAAAAAAAAAGTTCAGCTGACATAGCCCTTTTCACAAAAAGTGACCATATAATAAATTAGATATAAAAACAAGGGGCAGATAGGTGGCACAATGGATAGAGCACTAGCCCTGAAATCAGGAGGACCTTAGTTCAAATCTGGTCTCAGACACTTAACACTTTCTAGCTGTGTGTCCCTGGGCAAGTCTCTTAACCCCAATTGCCTCAGGAAAAAAGAAAGATATAAAAATATTGTGAAGGAATGCAGAAAAAAAATAAATGTACTGTCTTCAGACTATAATAAAACAAAACTAACAATAAGAATTAATCACAGAAACAATGATTTCATTAAAGAAAATGACAATGATAAATCAACACACCAACATCTGTGGGAAGCAGCCAAAATAATACTTTTTGAATTTTAGTAATTTTTCAGTTGTGTCCAATTATTAATAAGCCTTTTTGAGGTTTTTCTTGGCAAAGCTGGTAGAGTCATTTGCTATTTACTTCTCCAGCTTATTTTATAGATGAGCAGTACTCAGGGGAAAAGTATATCTCTAAACTCAATAATATCAATAAAAATGAAATAAAGGATTGATAAATTTTATAATCAATTTTAAAAATAAAAAACAAAAGAAAAATTCTTAATTAAATACCAAAATAGAAATCAGGACAATCAAAGGAGATATTAATAAAATTGAAAGAAAAAAGTGCAATAATAAATAGTAGGAGCTGGCTTAAGGACCAATTTCCTTGATGAAGATGAAAATTGTTTTAAATAAAATACTAGCAAGGAGATTACAACAACATATCAGAAAGACCTTATGCTATGACAAGGTGAGATTTATACCAGAAATGCAGGATTGGTTCATTGTTAGTAAAACTATAATCATAATTCACTATTTCAATGACAAAAACAACAAAAAGTATGCTTATCTCAATAGATGTAAAAATTATTTTCACAATATACCACATCTATTCTTATTAAAAAAACATTTGAAAGCATAAGAATAAATTGAGCTTGTCTTAAAATGATAAGTGTATCTATCTCAAATCAAGATCTCAAATCTATCTCAAATCAAATCAAGTTGTATCTGTAATGGGGATAAACTAGAAGCCTTTCCAAGAAAATCAGAGTTCAAGCAAAATGTCCATTATCACCACTATTATTTGATTATATTAGAAATGCTAACTATGGCAATAAGATAAGAAAAATAAATTGAAAGAATAAGAATAATCTTTGAGGAACCAAAACTATTTTTTGTAGGCAATATGATTGATATATTTAAAGAACCCTAGAAAATTAACTTAAAAAAACCCAAAACTAGTTGGAACAGTCAAAAACTTTAGCAATGTTACAGGATATAAAATAAGCTTACAAAATCATCAGCACTTCCTCGTTGTTGTTGTTGTTCTTTTTCTTCTTCTCCTCCTCTTCCTCCTTCTTCTCCTCCTTCTTTCTTCTTCATTATCTCTTCTTCATCTTTTTCTTCTTTTCTCCCCCTTCTCCTCCTCCTCCTTCTTCTTCCTCTTCCTGATCAAAGCAAGTGGATTTTTCATCCCACACTGACCCTGGCCCCCTCTAACATATAGGGAGAGGATTTCAGCCCTTTTCTTCAGAGTCCTAGGGGAAGGAATTGAAAGCATTAAGTCACAGTTGTGAGAGGAGAAAGAATAGTCAGCAGGTGCTATCTTGGCAGAAAAGCAAGTACCAATAGAGGGTTGGAGAAATCAGTAGAGGAAACAGGGAAGGGCTATCAAGTACCTGAAATATAGCTCAAAGAAAACAAATTTAACACCCAGGCACCAACATATGTAAGGAACAAAGGTGGGAAAACTTTAAAACAGCATCATCTATTAGACATGGAAAAGTGCCATTGGTAGTTAAGTGCTTTCAGTTGAAAACATCTCCAAGGGAAATGGAAGACAGCTCAGTCATATCCTTACATATACACAAAGTATGTAAGTGGATGAGAAGGCAGACTCCAATATTTGAGAAGGACGTAAGGGCATATCCATACAGTAAAAATGATTAAGGCATCCCTGGAAAAGTAATAAGGGAAAGGGTAAAGGAGATCAAATAGATAGAGCATGGGCAAGTGGAGAGGCTGCCTCTTACTTAAGAGTGGTATATCACTCTAGAACCAATGATTCTAATTAGAGATTTGGGAATGGAGTGGGAAAGCTGCCAGTAAGTTATCTCCCTATTTGCAGAAGCATCACTCTGGGGAAGGGAGAAAGGAGATTAGTAGGGTTGTTGTTCTCTTTTTCCCAGGCCAGGGTCCTATTGTGACACCTTCATGGAGGCAGAGTAATGATTTTTTCTATTCTAATTGTTGCCCCCAGCCCCAAATCTCACAGAAATCACTATAACAAAAAGAAGGTCAGCACGTCCTAATGACTACATCACCTGGTTTACACATACCATAGAAATCAACCAATAAAAAAGTAGCAGCAACAGGATGCAGGACAAGACATTGGACCACGAATCGCAATAAATCTCCCACATGATGCCTGAGCAGTTCACGTTCTTTTCTTTTCTTGAATAAACCTATGCTAATTATAATAACATTACAAGACATTAATACCCCCGAGTGGACTTTTCTGTAGGCAATTTAGGTGAACACATGCACAGTTCCACCAAGGCTTTAGAACCTCCACATTTTAGCAGACTCCTATAACCTCAAAATGCAATCAGCCCCATTTATTCTATAAAATCCTTGTCTTGTTTTGCTGGGCTGCTGACTCCTTCAGGGAGCTTGGCCTGCTCACTGAGTATGTAAATCTCATTAAAATGCCTTTCCTTGGATTGAAGATTGTCTGAGCCTGAATTCTTTCAGAGACATCACCATGACATATACGTGATACCTCAGCAGAAGCATCATACTGACCTTACCCCTGGCAGTGACAGTGGCTGGGAAAGATGTGGAAAGTTCTGCTAGAGCACTAATGAGGCTTTTAGGCGTGTGTCCTACACTTTTGCCTTCTACTGAGAGGAAGAGAAAAGGGATATAAATACTTAGTGGAAAATTTGGCTCCTCTCTGCTCTCCTTCCCGAACATGACCTTTCTAGGCTTTGAAATGAGCAAGGCTAGATGTTTGAATGGGTGGTCTGAGGCAAAGGAATAAGTCTAGAGCTATTAAGCTGTTGAGGAAAGAGGGCAACCTAAGATCAAACAAAAATGATGGGGGGTGGTACTAAAGGAAACAACCTTCAGAGGAATGGTGGCTGAAAAAGGAAGGGATTAAAACAGATGCCCAGGTCTCTCTTTACTTCCTCCCCTGTGGATCCCGGCAAGCAGGCAGGGAGGGCTTGGAAGATGGGGAGATAACAGATTGAGGATGTCTCAAATTATGTCCCCCCCATCCTTTCCTTTTAGACGATAAGTGATTTTTTTTTCAGGAGAGATCAAGAGAGCTGGAACTAAGCATGTTGAAGAAGTGTTGCCAGACTGGCTGAGCTTTTCTACGTTTTAGTTAAAGAAACTGAGGGGACTGGCTTGTTTTATCCTGGAGCTGAGGGGCTCTTGCTTTCCTGACCTCCAAGCTTATTCACTAACATTTCATTATCTTCACTCTTTACCCCATAAACTTCTTCACTAGCATTTCTCTGCTATGTCACAGAGCCTCTCAGGGTTTCCCAAAGGAATAGTTTTTCCTAAGGATACAATTGTTTTCCCCAGACCAACCTGGCAATCTTTGGGCTCTAGCTCAGCCACAGATCTAGCCCTTCTACCTCCCTTTCAAGTACTATTGCTATCATCTCTCCAATTGCCATCTTTAAGTGACTGTAACTACCACCTTGGTTAGCCTTACAGCATTCACTCTCTGCTTTCTTTTTTTAAATTAAAGCTTTTTATTTTCAAAATATATACATGGATAATTTTCAACATTCACCCTTACAAAACCTTGTGTTCCAATTTTTTCCCTCCCTTCCCCCATCCCTCCACTAGACAGCAAGTAATCCAATATATGTTAAACATGTGCAATTCTTCCATACATAGTTCCACAAATATCATGCTGCACAAGAAAAATCAGGTCAAAAAAGAAAAAAAAATGAGAAAAAAATGCAAGGGAGAATGCTTCTATTCAGTGTATTCAGGCCTTCTCTGGATGGGTATAGGACTTTTCATCATATGTCCCTCAGAGCAGAGGTGGATAATTGCACTACTGAGAATAGCAAAGTCATTTACACCTGGTTATCTTATAACATTCATAGTACTTTGTAAACAGTACATTTCACTTTGCTTGAGTTCTTGGAGGACTTTCCAGGTTGTTGTTGTTTTCTTTTTTTCTGGGAACATGCTACTCATCATTTTCCATAAAACAATAATATCCCATCCAAACACATACCAGTTTATTGAACCATTCCCTAACTGATGGGCATCCCCTCAATTTCCAATATTTTTGCCTTGAGAAGAGAGCTGCTATGAATATTTTTTGTACATATAGGTCATTTTCCTCTTTTTTCAAATCTCTTTTGGTATTCATAACTAATAGTGTTGTTAGGTCAAAGGATATGCATGAATTTATAGCCCTTTGGGCAAAGATCATAGCTTTTGATCATTTATCAAGTAGGGAATCACTCTTCCTTTTTATAAATTTGACGAATTTCTTTCCATATTTGAGAAATGAGTATCAGAGAAACTTGCTTCAAAATTATTTTTATAATTACTATTGTTAATTGTATTTCCCCCCTCCCCCATTTATTTTATTTTCTCTTCTTTCACCCTATTTCTTCTCAAAACTGTTTTGATACTATTACTTTCCCTGATATACACTCATTTTTATCACCCTCCCTTCCTTCCCATATCCCATTCCCCTCCTATTTTCCTGCAGGGTAAGATGGATTTCTATACCCATATTGAGTATGTATGTTATTTCTTCTTTGAATCAATTCTGATGAGAGTAAAGTTCACTCACTCTCCTCCTCCCCCCTTTCCCCCCATTGTAAAAAAAAGACATTGTTCTTGTCTCTTTTTTATGGTAGATAATTTGCACCATTCCACTTCTCCCTTTTTCTTTCTCCTAGTACATTCCTCAATTACCTGTTAATTTCATCAGTTTTAAAAAAAATCATCCCTTCATATTCACTTCACACCTGTGCCCTCTGTCTCTCTCTCTCTCTCTATCTCTCGCCAGCTAGAAATATATATATATATATATATATATATATATATATATTCCTTCTAACTGCCAAAATAATGAGAAAATTCTAATGAGTTACAAGTATCATCTTCCCATGTAGGAATGAAAATCTTCTTATGTTTTTTCAGAGTCCAGACTCTAAAATCAAATTTTCCATTCAGCTCTGGTCTTTTCTTTATGAATGCATGAAAATCTTCTATTTCATTGAATGACTACTTTTTCCTCTGAAGAATTATATTAAAAGTTTTGCTGGGTAGATGATTATTGCTCCAATGCTCTTCAGAATATTATATTCCAAGTCTTCTGGTCTTACAATGTAGAAGTGGCTAGCTAAATCTTGTGTTATCCCAATTATGGCTTCACTATATTTGCATTGTTTCTTTCTGGATGCTTGCAATAGTTTTCTCTTGACCTGGGAGTTACAGAATTTAGTTATAATATTACTAAGACTTTTCATTTTGAGATCTCTTTCAGAAGATGTTCAGTGGATTCTTTCATTTTCTATTTTTACCCTATGGTTCTAGACTATCAGGACAGTTGTCCTTGATAATTTCTTGAAAGATAATATCTAAGCTCTTTTTTTGATCATGACTATCAAGTAGACAAATAATTTCTAAATTATCTTTTTTGGGTTTATTTTCCAGGTCAATTATTTTTCCATTGAGATATTTCACATTTTTTCTATTTTTTCATATTTTTGGTTTTTTAAATTGTATTTATTGTATTCCTCATAGTCTTTAATTAGCTTCCATTTGCTCAATTCTATTTTTTAAAAATCATTTTCCTCAGTGAGCTTTTGTACCTCTTTTCCCAATTGGCCAATTTTGCTTTTTAAGGCATTCTTCTCCCCATTAGTTTTTTGTATTTCCTTTTGCAACACTTTCAGTTTTTCCTAAATTTTCTTCTATCTCTATTATTTGATTTTCAAAATCTCGTTTGATCTATTCCATGGCTTGAGATCAAATCTTATTTTTCTTGGAGGTTTTGGATGATTTTGTTATCTTTTTTTGAGTATATGTTTTGATTCTCTTTGTCATTATAATAATGTTCAATGGTCAGAAACTTTTTCAGTTTTCTGCTCATTTTCCTAGCCTATTACTCTGCTTTTAGCTCTTGGTTGTAGGGTTCGGCTTCCAGGGTGGCGGATGCAGTGTCCCAAAGTGTCAGAGGTTTTGTGCAGCTATTTTCAGAGATCCTTCTAGGAATCTGAACTTTTCTTCCCTGGAGCCATTAGGCTGGCCAAGGTTGGGGTTGTGTTGAATGGGGTTGTGCTGGCACAGCCTGTAATGGCACTGAACACCAGACTCTCACCCTGCTACCACAGGCTCTCTCTGCTGACCTTCCAAGACTTTCCTGGTGTCCCCAGGCTGAGAGGTCCAGAAGCCTCTAGCATTGCTGCTGATTTAAGGGTTAGGGGAGAGATTGGTGAGTTCCTGCCTTTACTCCATCATCTTAGCTCCCCTGCCTCTCCTCTCTCCCTCAAGGATTTTAATTCAGGTATTTAACTAGGTGATGCAGTGGGCAGAGTGCCAGACCTGGAGTCAGGAAGACTCATCTTCCTGAGTTCAATTCTGGCCCCAAACACCCACCAGCAATGTGACTATGGGCAAATTACTCAACCTTGTCTGCCTCAATTTTCAACTCTGTAAAATGAGCTGGAGAAGGAAATAGAAGCCTACCTAGTATCTTTGCCAAGAAAATTCTAAATGAGCTTGTGAAGTGTCAGATACAACTGAAAAATCACTAAACAACAACAAAATTCTTGTTTCCAAATCCAGCATTAGATTAACTATTCCATAATGCCTTTCACACAAATATATGATTAAATCTAAGAAAGCCACTGTGAAATATCATCTTATTTAAAGTTGCACTATTCCATGGTGATGAAGCCTCATTTTTTTCATTCAACATAATCATATCCATAAACATAATAGAGAAAGCATATTAGAAAAAAACACTCCAGAGGCTCTAGGTCTTCCTTCTTTTTCCTAATATCTTTAGACAACCTCAAAGTTGGGGAGAATTGTTAGAACTATTTCTAGGGACTGTTGCCTTGTATTTCCAAAAGTCAACTGTCCTACCTCCATAAAAGTTAGTACTGAATCATCAAATGGTTGCTTTATGATCATTTACAAGTAATGTTTATAAAAAGTAATGATTATAAAAAGACATCAGGTTTCTATCTGTCTGTCTAATAGATCCTAATTTAAAAATATTGTTGGAGGATGTGAGTAAAGAAGTAAGAAAGGCTTTATGTAAAATTTTTAATAAAATTTTTGTAGACAAAAAACATAATCTTATAAACTAATAATTAAAAAAAGAAATTTTAATGACCCAGTTTGGTGCCAAAGAAGAATTCTGACAAGTTAACTAATGAATAATCCTAGGAAAAGACAAGGAACATACTTCTTTCCTCATGGCAGAGAAAAGGAAGAATCCTGGAACAGACAGTTCTGTAAACAAATGTGTTTACTGAATTGAAAAATTTACTTGGTTTGTTTTCTTTGTTACAAGAGCAGGATTCAATATAGAATGAGGAGAGATTTTGTAGGACACTCTTTTCCCTAAGAATATCCATGATTTAGGAACAAAAGGAATTTTAGGAATTTTTAGGAATAAAATGGGTTTAAAGAAAAAAAAAGTCAATAAATTTTCCAAAACTGTATACAAAGGGAAACGGCATTGAAAGCCATCAGAACTCTGCTCAATGTAGTGATCAATCATGACTTCAAAAGACTGATAGTGAAACCAGCTTGCTGCTGTTCAGCAGGATGGATGTTATTATTATTCAGTCTTGTGCAATTCTTCATGACTTCATTCGGGGTTTTCTTGGCAAAGATACTTTAGTGGTTTGCCATTTCCTTCTCTAGTTCATTTACAGATGAGGAAACTGAAGCAAAAGGATTTTTTCTTTTTTCATTTTAATTTAATATGCTTATTTTCCCAAGTTACATGTAAAAAGTTTTATTTACATTTGTTTTGTTTTTATGTGTATTTTTTTTTATCATGTGTTGATTTATATTCAATATCCATAGTTCTTTTTTTGAATGCAGATGGCATTTTCTATCCAAAATCTATTGGGATTGCCTTGGATAACTGAATTACTAAGAAGAACCAAGTCTTTTATAGTTGAGCATCACACATTCTTGCTGTTATTGTATACAATGTATTTCTGGTTTTGCATATTTTACTCAATACGAGTTTGAGTAAATCTTTCCAGGCCTTTCTGAAATCAGCTTATTCATATTTTCATAGAACAATAATATTCCGTTATCTTCATATACTACAACTTGTTCAGCCATTCCATATGATGCTTATTCTAGCTGGATAACTTATTCTTGGCTGTAATCCAAGTTCTTTTGCCTTTCGGAATATCTGATTCCAGGCCTTCGATCCTTTAAAGTGGAAGCTGACAGATCCTGTGTAATTCTAATTACAGTTCCTCGGTATTTGAACTGTTTCTTTCTAGCTGCTTGCAATATCTTTTCCTTGGTACGATAGTCCTGAAATTTGGCCACGATATTCCTTGGGGTTTTAATTTTGGGGTCTCTTTCTGGAGTTGATCGGTGAATTCTTTCAATGCCAATTTTGCCTTCTGATTCTAAAACATCAGGGCAATTCTCTTTCATGATTTCCTGGAAGATAGCATCCAGGTTCTTTTTTTCATCGTGGCTTTTAGGGAGTCCGGTAATCCTTAAATTGTCTCTCCTGGATCTGTTTTCCAAGTCAGTTGTTTTTCCTAGGGGATATTTCATATTTTCTTCTATTTTTTCATTTTTTTGTTTTTGTTTGACTGATTCTTGAAGTCTTATTGAGTCATTTACTTCTATTTGTTCAATTTTAATTTTTAAAGTATTATTTCCTTCAGTTATCTTTTTTAGCTCCTTTTGTAGCTGGCCAATTGAATTTCTTGATTCAATGCATTCTTTTTCCATTTTGCCAGTTTTATTTTTCAGTGAATTGTTGTCTTTTTCCAGTTCACCAATTTTGTTTTTCAGTGAATTGTTGTCTTTTTCCAATTCACCAATTTTGATTTTCAGTTCACCATTTTTATTTTCCAGTGAATTGGTGATTTTTTCAAATTCACCAATTTTGTTTTTCAGTGAACTGTTTTCTTTTTCCAATTCGCCAGTCCTATTTTCCAGTTTTTGATATTTCTGTTGCCCTGATCTCAATTTATTTCCCCATTCTTCTTCTAGCTCTCTTTTGAGATTCTTAATGCAATCTTCCAGGTAAGCCTTCTGAAAGGGAGACCAACTTAAGTCTGCCTTTGTGGCTTCATCTGGGATTGTTTTCATAATGTTCTATTTTTTCTCTGTAAAAGCTTTCTATGGTGAGAGCTCTCTTCTGCTTCTTGATCATGATTTAAATTTAGGATATCGGTCACCAGCAGAGAATACTGCAATAATTTGTATTTGCCCTGGGGCAGTTTGCCGAGTTGACTTCCGGTCTGAGGCTGGTCGGGCTAGATTCGCACTAGGACCACGTTTTTAGCTGCTCTCGATCCATCCTTTACCAAAGGCAGATCTGCCAAAGCGCCTGCCCGCAAGCAGAGCAAAGTGGCCCAGGCGTCTCCCAGGGGCTTCCTGGGTGCCTAAAATCTGCCCCTCTATCGCAGCCCTGACTTCCGCCCTGGCTAGAGTCTGATTGTGACCAGCGGCCTATTTCCCCTGAGGCTAACCTTCCCTGGAGTTCTTTCAAGGTAGATTTTTGATAGAAGTGCATTGTAGTCCAAATGTTTGGTGGAGCCCTCACTCCAAAACCAGTTCAAAGGCTCACTTTGTCTGGGTCTGAGGGAAGGTCTCAGGAGTTCACAGAGATCGCTGTCTGCAGTTCGCCATCTTGGCTCCGCCCCCCCATATTATTTCCTTAATAAGAAATGAAAATTATGTCTGGTGGGAACTTTAGAATTCATGTAGTCAAAACAATTCTTTAATTTTTTACATTTATATATATTTTCACAATTTTTTATGTTTGCTTTTTTTAAACAACTTTCAACTGAAGAAACTGAGGCCAAAGCACAAAGTAAGTTCTCAAAATTATCTATTGGTGGACAGTCAATGTGGTTAGAGTAAAGTCTATCTTAATTTGGAGGAGAAATTTTCCTAAGAACCAGTTCAGTCCATCTTGTTTTTCTTCCCAATACAATAGTTCACTCTATTCTCCCTTCATGCAAGAGGGGAAATAGATTTTTGAATTATTTCATTCTTTCTTGTAATATTATGTGAAATCTCTCTTATTCATTATGGGTAAATGAATTACTTGAAATTTATTTACTGCCATCATATTGAAAAATGCTTTCAACATTTTTGAACTAAGAATTTTAGAATTGGAGAATATTATACAACATTTTTATTTGAAGAACAAGTTTTTAAAATTCAAGTAAAAGAGAATTTTATAAAAGGAGATAGAATATGTACAAGGGGAATCTTAAGATCTTGATCTAAGAAAGGCATGATGAAGAAAATGAACAAGGGATCAATGATTTTATAAGATGTCAGAATTGTGGATTTAGAGCAGGAAATGAAAATAGAAACGTTCTTTTTCTTCTTTAAAGAGAACAGAGTGAGATTTAAGACTAAGATTTTGTGTGCATTTTGGTAATAAGTATTGAATTCTTGTATAGAAATATGTAATACATATTAAATACATATGTAATGTATTATTGTAGGGAAAAAAGCCAGTTGTATAAACGACAAGTCTAATCAAAGTGCTGTAAGATATTTTGGAAGGTATAATGACTCTCCTACTGCATGTATGTGGGGGTGAAGGAGAAAAGATAAAGATTTCATTGAGTATGCAGTATTTTAGTTGAGCTTTGAAGGAAAGAAAGACTTTAATAAACATATGTTTACATAGATCCTGAACTTGGAGGCCTATGATCTGCATGTTGATGTTGACAGGCTCAAGTCTTTAATTGTGGAAGGCACTGAAGTTTAAGTGAATCCATTCCAGGCATGGAGAACTGAGACTGAGCAGAATGTGAATAAAGAATGGAGGGTAGTTCAGTAGAGCTATGTTGTAGTTGTGTGAAGGCATTTAATATAAAAAGGGCTCGGGGTTTGGATTGAGACCTGACCAAAACCCTAAGGCATGCTCCCTGATATTCATAGCTTATTCAGAAAACAACCAAAAGGCTTAAGATTTGTTGAGTATCAAATGAATTGTCAGTGTAGTGCAAAGACAAATATTGATTTGGCAGTGGTGTAAAGGCTAAAAGAGAGAAAAGTCATAATCTGGAGGCAGATAGGTTATGGGACTATTGTAATATTTCAGAGGAGAATAAAAGGGGAGATTTGTATGAATTAATATAAATGGACTAATTAGAACCAGAAAACATAAACCCACAAATTCACAGACACAATGACTACAATAATTTATTTGATTGGAAAAAATAATCTGAAATCTATAAAATTATAATGACAAAAATTGGCCCCAGATTAAAAACACACAATTTTGGTTCCATTTGAGAGGAGCAAGATTAAATATGTAGAGTGTTGTATATGACAACATAGTTGATTTTGTCAGTTGATTTGTTAGAAGGAAAGACTCACTGAGAGCTGAAATAGGAGAAGAGGTATGTGTTGCAATGCTATGATGTAATAGCATAAGCCTTCAATAAAACTTAAAATACCACACAGAAATAATCTTTCTTTCAAGATACCTTTGTGACTATCACATAATTGTTTCTTATATATTTGACTTATTTCCCTAATTATATTGTAAGGTCAAGAAGAATGTTGTCAAGGTTAAACACTAAAAAAAGCAAAAAAAAAATAGATGGATGTATAAATGAATTGAGACTGAGTTATCTATAGCCATATTTTCTAAGGTAATGCTTGGATTGTATTATACTTTTTTGATTTTTAGTCCCGTAAAATGAGAGGATAATTGTAAATCATGTAGTATAATACCTCAAATAAAGTATTACATAAATGTTATTATTATTAATTTCAAAATAACAATACCTATACTATGTGTTTCAAAGGCTTCTAATAAGGGTCAAATGAGATAATGTACAAAAATGACTTTGTAGTGATAAAGTGCTACAAAAATTTGAGCAAATAAATCAATGTTATATAAAAATGGTATCTATGTCTAGATTAGGATACACTATTATATGAACAATCTATACAATGTGTTCATTAGTTTGTAAAGAGTTGTTTGAATTACTTTTCGGGAATCGTATGGGTCTTTCAATGACCTCAAGTTTCTCCCTGAAAGAAAGGCTCCTCATTTTATTTATTTATTTATTTTTGTGTGTGGTTTGAGTTTCTTTTCTTTTTTTTTTTTAAATAAAGCTTTTTCTTTGCAAAACATATGCATGAGTAATTTTTCAACAATGACCCTTGCAAAGCTTCCTGTTATAAAATTTGCCCTCCTCCCCATGCCCTTTCCTAGATGGCAGGAAGTTTAATACATGTTAATTATGTTAAAATACTTGACAAATGGAGTATGTGTATACCTGTTTATACAGTTATTTTGCTGTACGAGGAAAAATCAGATGTACAAGAAGAAAGAAAAAAAAAAAAAGAAAAACCTGAGAAGGAAAACATAATGCAAGTAAACATCAATAGAGAGCATGAAAATGCTATGTTGTGGTCCAGACTCAGATCCTACAGGCCTCTTCCTGGGTGTATATGGCTTTCTTCAACACTGAACAACTGGGACGGGTTTGAATCATCTCATTGTTGAAGAGAACCCTGTCCATCAGAATTGATTATCATATAGCATTGTGGTTGCCGTGTATAATGATCTCCTGGTTCTGCTCATTTCACTCAGCATCAGTTCATGTAAGTCTCTGCAGGCATCTCTGAAACCATCCTGTTGGTTGTTTCTTACAGAACAATAATATTCCATGACATTTATTTACCATAATTTACTCAGCCATTCTCCAATTGATGGGCATTCATTCAGTTTCCAGTTTCTAGCCACTACAAAAAGGGCTGCCACAAATATTTTTGCACATGTGGATCCCTTTTTTTTTTCTTTTATGATCTCTTTAGGATATAGGCCCAGTAGAAACACTGCTGGGTCAAAGGGTATGCACAATTTGATAACTTTTTGAGCATAGTTTCAAATTGCTCTCCAGAATGGTTGGATCCTTTCACAGTTCCACCAACAATGTAGCAGTGTCCCAGTTTTCCCACATCCCCTCCAATATTCACCATTATCTTTTCCTGTCATCTTAGCCAATCTGACAGGTGTGTAGTGGTACCTCAGGGTTGTCTTAATTTGCATTTCTCTGATCAATAGTGATTGGGAGCACCTTTTCATATGACTAGAAATAGTTTTAATTTCATCCTCTGAAATTTGTCTGTTCATATCCTTTGACCATTTATTGATTGGAGAATGGCTTGAATTCTTATAAATATGAGTTAACTCTCTCCATATTTTAGAAATGAGGCCTTTTTAGAACCCTTAAAAGTAAAGATGATTTCCCAAGTTATTGCTTCCCTCTTAATCTTGTCTGCATTAGTTTTGTTGGTACAAATACTTTTTAACTTAATATAGTCAAATTTACCTATCTGGTGTTCAATTCAGAGTTCCAGTTTTTCTTTGGACATAAATTTATTCCATCTCCACATGTCTGAGAGGTAAACTATACTATGTTCCTCTAATTTGCTTATAATATCACTCTTTATATCCAAATCATGAACCCATTTAGATCTTATCTTGGTATGTGGTGTTAGGTGTGGGTCAAGCCCTAATTTCTTCCACACTAGTTTCCAATTTTCCCAGAAGTTTTTGTCAAATGGTGAGTACTTATCCCAAAAGCCAGGGTCTTTGGGTTTATCAGACACTAAATTATTATAGTTATTCCCTAGTTTGTCCTGTGATCCTATCCTATGCCACTAATTGACTACTCTATTTCTTAGCCAGTACCAAATGGTTTTGATGACCACTGCTTTATAATATAGTTTTAGATCTGGTACAGCAAGGCCACCTTCATTTGCCTTTTCTTTTCATTAATCCCCTTGAAATCCTTGACCTTTTGTTCTTCCAAATGAACTTTGCTACTATTTTTTTCTAGATTTGTAAAATAATTTCTTGGAAGCTTGATTGGTATGGCACTAAATAAGTAGCTTAGTTTGGGTAGTATTGTCATTTTTATTGTGTTTGCTCTGCCTACCAATGAGCACTTGATATTTTTTCAACTGATTAGATCTGACTTTATTTGTGTTGAAAGTGTTTTTAGTTTAGTTTGTATAGTTCCTGACTTTTCCTTGGCAGATAGATTCCCAAATATTTTATCCTATCATCTGTTATTTGAAATGGAATTTCTTTTTGTATCTCTTGCTGCTGAACTTTGTTGGTAATATATAAAAATGCTGATGATCTATTGTATCCTTTAACTTTGCTAAAGTTGTGAATTGTTTCTAGTAGTTTTTTAGTTGAGTCTCTAGGGTTCTCTAAGTATACCATCATGTCATCTGCAAAGAGTGATAAATTGGTTTCTTCATTACCTACTCTGATTCCTTTTATCTCTTTTTATTCTCTTACTGCCAAAGCTAACATTTTTAATACAATATTAAATAGTAATGGTGACAGTGAGTAGCCTTGTTTCACTCTTGAACTTATTGGGAATGGTTCTAGTTTGTCCCCATTACATATGATGCTTGCTGATGGTTTTAAATAGATGCTACTGATAATTTTAAGGAAAAGCCCATTCGTTCCTCCACTTTCAAGTGTGTTTTAATAGGAATGGGTGTTGGATTTTATCAAATGCTTTTTCTGCATCTTTTGAGATAATCATATGATTTTGTTAGTTTGGTTATTAATATAATTGATTATGCTCATAGTTTTCCTAATATTGAATCAGTCCTGCATTCCCAGTATAAATCCTATTTGGTCATAGTGTACTATCCTGGGGATGACTTTCTGTAATCTCATTGGTAATATTTTATTTACAATTTTTGCATCAATATTCATTAGGAAAATTGGTCTATAGTTTTCTTTCTCTGTTTTCACCCTCCCTGGTTTAGCTATCAGCACCATATCTGTATCATAAAAGGAATTTGGTAGTACATCTTCTTTCCTTATTTTTTCAAATAGTTTATATAGTATTGGAATTAATTGTTTGTTGAATGCTTGGTAGAATTCATATTTAAATCCATCTGGCTCTGGAGATTTTTTCTTAGGGAGTTGATTAATAGCTTGTTCTATTTCTTTTTCTAAAATGGGGCTATTTAAATAATTTATTTCCTCTTTT
This sequence comes from Myrmecobius fasciatus, assembly GCA_023553655.1. Classification (NCBI taxonomy): domain Eukaryota; kingdom Metazoa; phylum Chordata; class Mammalia; order Dasyuromorphia; family Myrmecobiidae; genus Myrmecobius; species Myrmecobius fasciatus. Next base: position 45,982 of record JAJPUD010006433.1, read on the forward strand.
GTTAACCTGGGCAATCTATATTTTTGTAGATATTCTTCCATTTCATTTAGATTTTCAAATTTATTGGCATAAAGTTGGGTAAAGTAACTCCTAATTATTGCTCTAATTTCCTTTTCATTGGTGGAAAGTTTTCCCTTTTCATTTTTGAGACTAACAATTTGATTTTCCTCTTTCCTTTTTCTAATTAAATTAACTAAAGAGTTATCTATTTTTTGTTTCTTGTAAGATAGTGTCTAGGTTCTTTTTTTCCATCATGACTTTCACTAAGTCTCATAATCCTTATATTGTCTCTCCTACATCTATTTTCCAGGTCAGTTGTTTTTCCTAGGAAATAATTCATATTTTCTTCTGTTTTTTTCATTTTTTTGTTTTTGTTTGATTGATTCTTGAAATCTTATCGATTCATTCACTTCCATTTGTTCAATTCTAATTTTTAACGTTATTATTTTTTAATTACCTTTTTTAGCTCCTTTTGTAATCGGCCAATTGAATCTTTTTGTCTATTGCAGTCTTTTACCATTTCAGAAATTTTGTTTTTCAGTGTATTAGTGTCTTTTTCATATCTCTTTTTTAGGGTATTATATGCTTTTCCCATTCCTTCTTTCAATGATTTCATTTCCTTTGCCCATTTTTCTTCTAACTCTTGAGATTCTTAATGTAATCTTCCAGAAGAGCCTTGTGAAATGTGCACCAGCTGAAGTCTCCCTTTGTGGCTTCCTTTGGAGCTGCTTTACCTTTATGAACCTTAGGATCTGAGGTCTGTTCTTCTCTCTCTCCATAAAAGCTGTCTATGGTGACAGTTCTTATTTTTTGTTTTTTATTCATTTTTAAGGGTTGATATCTGTTCAAAGGAAAGGAGTCACAGCTGCTTTAACTTGTCCTGGGGCAGTTCAGCTGATTGATTTCTGCTGCTGAGTAACTGGGGCTTGGTTTGGCTTCTTCCTAGGCTCAGTGGTTTACAATCTACCTTTTAGTAAAGGCAGATTTGCCAAAGCATCTGCTTGCAACCAGGCCAAGTGGCCCAAAAGGCTCACAGAAAGTTCTCAAGTGCTTAGAAACTGCCACACTGAGTCCTGGCTCAACTTCTTGCTCTGTTTACTGGAGCTGCTGTCTGAGCTTGGCAAACTGACTCTCTGCCCGACTGAAACAGACCTGTTCTGAAGCTCCTCCAAGGTAACTTTTGCTGGAAATGTGTTGTACTCCAAACATTTGGGGGTGCTTTGACTCCCGAACCAGTGTAGAGGCTTAATCTGTTGTTGGTTTGAGAGAAGGTCAGATGAGGTCACAGAGAGTCGTGTCTACACTCCACCATCTTGCCTCTGCCCCCAAGGCTCCTCATTTTAATACCCATGATCAGGTAGTGATGTCACATGCTTATAAGTTATATAATATTACATTCTTTGAAGAACTGAAGTTCAAAATGATCCAAATGGTAGTGGAGAAATTTTGGTGCCTGTGAATATATGAGCAGGTTGCAACACATTACAAATAAGGAAATATAAAGAAATGTCATCATGGTTATCATCAGATAAATCTAAAACTGAAAAAAAAGAGATAGATACAATGAAAACAAGTGGTAGTCAGTGGACAGGCAATATACTTGATGAGTATCCTCAAGATGTAAAGAGAACTTAACACAGGGTTTGGGAAGACATAAACAAGATTTATAAATTATAGGCAGACGATAGAAAAGGTATGATCTATACTGAAAAGAATAATCTAATGAATAAGTTCACAAATTAATTGAAATATTAGAACAAAAAGAGGGGATTGTCTAGTAAACATAAAAGACTAATAATATATTACAGTATGTATGAAATGGCAGAAAAAATGAGTATTGTCAGAATTCACAGAAGGTAGATTTGTATTAGGACAAGGGAATCTGAATATCAATGGGAAAGAAACTTGCTTTCAGTATTGAAAGACATGTTATAAATAGACAGGATTTTGATTGGTTGATAGGAGAAAGGACATTAAGTCTAAGGAAGTTACATGAGTCAGTGTTCTGTTCCTATATACAAAAAATATTTGACTCTTGAAAGTCAATACCCCAATTTCTAGTGAAGTCTTTAATTTTATAAAGTATGAATTATCACAAATTCTTAATTAGCAGGTCATGAACAAACTGGACTTTATTATATCTGTGAATAAAGTTTTAATATGATCCAATGGCATTTTCTTTAGAAGACAGCATCCCATTACTTTATCTGTCACTTATGATTAATAACCTATTAAATAATTGCTTTGACTCAACAAGTCATATTGTGCACACAACCTATTGTCAGGTTAATTTTTCAGTCTCTGTTTCTGGTTTTTAAAAACCTAAAACCTGTATTTTCTCACCTATCATCCCCATCCTCCAACTAAAGATTGGCAATAATATCATTCTCATGGCATAGGAAAAGAGAGGGGGAACAAACAGAAAAAGAAAAATAGATTTGCAACTTATAGAAGATTAAAAACCAAACACCTTGTTATTAATGAAAATGCCTGGGGACCCTTTGTACTGGAACTAAAAGAAAATCAAAGCTTTTACTTTCTGCTACCCTTCATTCATCTTGGAATGCTAACACATGCCTAGATAAAAATCCCTCATGATTACCATGAAAAAAAAAAAGGATGAGCATGATATACTTCATTTTCAATGTGGAGGATGCATGAATTCTAATTCTAAGCTAAAGTTCTTTGTGTTTCTGATTTATTGTTGACAAGAAGAAACTGATTTTAAATATACTTGAAAGCAACTGTTTAGGATTGAAACAACTGAATGCTTTGTAATCAGGATTCCTATGCATTATCAGAGTATTTATGAAAAAATAATTTAAAAAAACAAGACAAAACAAAAGTAAAAAACCTAAAAGCTCACAGCAATAGAAAAGAAGGTAGTTGCGATAGATTTTCTTTCTTTTTTTAAAAATTTTCTCCAATATACTTGGATACTCTGATGGATCTATGATTCCATATATGTGGGTAAATTCTACAAATACAGATAATAAACCAGCTATATCACATGAAATTTTATTTTTGTCCTTGCCTTTCCATAAATCCTCTATATGAGATCAACCTAATATTCTAGGGATCTTATTCTACAACTCTAAACATGAAATGGATACTGATGGAGTATGTAGGTTTCTATAGTTATTCCTAGCTGAACGCCTTTTCTGGTCATACATTTCTCTAATGATAAACTTTATGCTATTTATCCTAAGTATCCTATTATTTCAGTGGCCATATATTATAGTCCACCTTGTGCCTTCCCATTGTCATTTCGATAAAAAGTAAGATTAATGCCTTATATACTGTGCTAGCCATGATTTATGGCCATAGAGTGTCCTTCAGAAAATGTCAAATCAAGACATATTTTTTGATTGTGTACTCTGTTCCAGGCTAAGGTTTTAAAGAAAAAAAAATATTCCCTGCCCTCAAGGAGCTCACAGACTGATTTTGGTTGCAACATGTCAACAACAATTTATGTAAAGCTGAGAAGAGAGGCCTTTTGTTTCAAAGTGAAGATTGGGATCATTAAAAACACTGCACAATTTCCCAGAGGCTATCTAGACCACTTTCTCTTCCTCCACAATTATCTCAGTAATATTCTACTTTAAATGTGTTTTCTAAATTTTGCAAGTGGTATATGCCCAGTCCTAACAGGAATTACAGATTTGGCATAGATATCTTTAGACAGGATTATCTAGGTTATATTGCTTACTTATATTTGATGAAATAAAACAAATTAGCTGTTTAAATTGTCCCAGAGGGTACCAGGTTCAGTTATAGACATCAATGAGTCTTGGACTACAATCAAATCAATTATACCTTTCTTAGTTTCATTGAGAGATGTGAGGACATTAATCAAAAATATATAATGAAAGTCAGATGTGACTCCCTCCCCATGTCTCTCTAGTTTCTCAGTTTTGTCCTGAGTTCTGATGGTAGTTACCCATGCAAAGGTTAAAAGAACTCTATCACCTTCCCTGTAATTGCTTTTATATCCCTTCAAGATCTGCATACCATGCCAAGCTTAGAACCCTCACATAATTATTTAAGCAGAGAAAGGTGCTTAGACACTTCTCCAAATGTGATAATAAATGCAGGCATCAGATTATGTATCTTGAGGATCCTTCTAGTCTTATAAAGTACTATGCATTCTATAGAGGATATCCCATTTTTATCTTTTTTTAAAAAACTTTAATTTTTTCAACATAGCTAAATTTCTACCCTTGAGTTATTTACTATGTCTGCAACTAGAGCTTGAAACCTTTGTTATCTTTGCAGCTGGGGCTAGTGGAAGACATCAGCCATTGACTACTATATTATTCAATTATAGAAAAATAATTGAGCTAACTTTCTCTTGAATATATCAGAGATTCACATTCATTTTGAATAACAGATATCCATTATTTTTTGACTTTTCAACTTTAGTTCAGTTGTGGTATATTCCCTCATTAAAATGTGAGCTACTTGAGGACAGTGACTATTGTGCATGTTTGTACATGTGTCTCCAGTCAAGTAAAGCAACAGCCATTTAATGCCCAGGGCTTAGCACAAAGCAAGTTCTTAATTAATGTTTGTTTTTCATTCATTCATTTAATCACTCACTCATTTATTCATTCAGGGTAAATTTCAGGAATAGGGAAAGGTTTTTTAAAAAGGCAGGAAAATGAGAGGAGAGGGAAGGAGAACAGGAGAAGGAAAGCTCTCAGATTTGATTGAAATAATGAATATGGGAAGCAAAGTAGATGTGATTGGACAAGTATGTTGAAACTACCAGAATTAGGAATCTGTACTGTATTTAAGAGATAATGAGAAACTGTTTAAATCTTTTTTTCAGTAGAAGAAAGACATAATCATAATATTCTTGATTATTATTATTGTTATTTTGCTGAGGCAATTGGGATTAAGTGACTTGCCCAAGGTCACACAGTTAGGAGACATTAAGTGTCTGAGCCCAGATTTGAACTCGGGTCCTCCTGTCTTCAGGGCTGGTTCTTTATCCACTACACCATCTAGCTGCCCCATAATCATAATATTCTTGGAATATTATTTAGGCAGCAACATGAAGAATGACTTTGAGAGAGATAGGCATTAAGAAGGAAGATCACTGAGGAACCTCTTGTACAATATCCTAGACAAAAGATAATTTGAAGGAGGGCATGAAGTAATGAAAGATTTGATAGATATTGCCAAGACATATTCAACTGGATTTGATCTCAGATTGGATACAGACACTAACAATGAAAAATCACCATTTCTTGCAAGAGCATGAGCCTTAGCTGATTTTAATATCAAAGAAATTGAGAAGTTAGGGAAAGGGAAAGTTTTAGGGGAAAATGAGGAATTCATATTTTATCTTGTTAAGTTTGAGATACTGATAGGACATTTTGGTGCAGATATAAAGCAGACAGCTTAAAATATGAGACTGCATCTCTAAAGACAGATGGGATGGAAATATATATTTCAGAACTGTTTACAGACAAATGATATTTGAAGTCATTAGAGTGAACTAGATAACAGTGGAAAAAGAGATTAAAAATTAACTAAGAGATGAGAAATGTATTGTAGAATATCTATTAATAATATATATCAGCAAGAGGAATCAGAACAAGAGAGAAACATTAAATGGGCAGAGAAGTAGAAGACATAAGAGAGCAAAGTTGTTCTGATGTATATCTCACCACTGTTGGAACCAGATGGTTTCATAGGACACTGGTGATTCTGCACAGTCATCCCTCACTTAAATGTGATTGACTTACAAGTTGTGGCATCTCCTTCCTGATGTCATGATCCTCTTCAAGAATGGAGTACAGCAATATTAAAGTTAGTAGAGGAGGAGAAAATGTAAGGAAAGAGGACATGCCAATACTATCCATTGTTGCAGAGATGTCAAGGAAAATAAGAAAACAGGTGAAAAAATAAGAGAAAAAAGATGCTACTGCATTTCATGGTAAAGGGGGCATGACAAGCACAAAATGAAATTGAGGAAGGGAGCTAAAAGCATAAGGGAAAGAAGACATTGTAAGGAATTGAAGAGTTAAGAGAGAGAAGAAAAAGTAATGTGGAAGCAGCAAATACCGTCTAATTTTTCTGAAAATTTGGTGGAGAATGAGGTGAAAGATGGCATATTAACCTCAAGTTTATTTTTAAAAAATATTTAACATCTGTCAGACACATTGTTTCTTTCCTTAATTTAACTTAAAAACATTTTCCTGGAACCTCCCTACCATATATGAAAGTTCTTCATTGAGATGTATAATTCAATAAAATAAAACTCAAGTGCTTACTGGTTTTAGGCTCTATGATAATTTCTTCAGAGACAAAAGAAAAGTTCATTGTAATGAAGGAACTTATATTCTACTGGAGAGTACATTTACACACAAAAAAGCAATAGTTCAAGGTAAAAAAGGAGGATGAACTATAACAAAAGACTTATCCAGGTAAAGTTTTATGATGGAGATGGCACCAAAGCAGAGCTGTGAAACTCATTACAATTTTGTCCTAGCAGCTTGTTTCTGGTGAGAGTATCCATTAGGTCAAAACTAAAACATATCAATTATTTCTTTAACATATAGATTAAGCAATTAAAAAAATTTGAATCTCCTTGGATGTCTTTGTACTAGCAACATTTAGGTATTAATATAGCCCAAAGTAGGATAATGTATGTAAAATAGTTCAGAACTTTAAAGTCAATGTATAAATGTTAGCAGTCATATTTTGGGAAGCTAACACTTTTTAGTAAGTCACCAAGATTCAAAGGTCTTTGAGTTTTGATGGTAGGAAAAGAACAGATTTGGCATTGGGAGTAAGTGCAATAAACAATGACGTAAAGCACAACACAATTGCTGAGTGTGATGAGTGACTCTTTAATATATTTTTTATACTGACAGAATAGAGAATATATATTTTTAGTGCTAAAAATTCTGTTCTTCGTGTAACTTGTCATTTCTTTGGGTCAACAATCTCTTTGATTATAGATCCTTCATGAATTCATTAAAAGACTATGGGCTTCAGTTTCCTTATATACAAATAAGCAGATTGGAACCATGATCACAGAATAGGACTGACTGGATGAAGTTTTCTCAGTTTGAGACTAAGTCACATTATCCCTATTCCCAGAGCTGGAAGATGAGGTCTTGAACTCTGCTCTGGGTCCAAGAAGGACCCTGGGAAGTCACATGGTCTCTAAAGGTCAGACCCACAGGAAGTGATGTGACCCACAGGAAGCAGACAACATTGGCCAAGGATGGTTATGTCCTTTTAGCCTAGCCAATGAAAAAGCTCAGATCTTTTGCTTTTTAAATATCTGACAAGCCAGAAAATGGTCAGGATTTTCTGATGGGAGTTAGGATGGCTCTCATGTGTGTGTCTGGGCATCTCCTTGTAGGGATTAATAAATGCTTTGTCTTTGTACCTGAAGATGTCTCTGATTAGTTAATTTGGGAAAGAGGGTCTAGCACCTGTCCCACACATCTCTAAGATAATTATTACTGTGGATGACTTTTTCAATTCATTGTGATAAGATCATCTGGGTTCCTTTTCATATGGTTTATTCAACTGTTTCTTTAAAAGGAAACCAAGCTGAGGGGCAGCTGGTACAGTGGATAGAGCACTAGCTCTGAAGTCAGGAGGATCTGAGTTCAAATGTGACCTCAGACACTTAACACTTCCTAGCTGTGTGACCCTGGGCAAGTCACTTAATCCCAATTGCCTCAGCAAAAAAAAAAAAAAAAAAGGAAACCAAGCTGTCCTAAAGATTGATTGACCAGGGGCTAAAAGTATTGCTTCTCTGACGCAGCTCTGTGGTGATCTCTGGAAGTATTGGCTTCCTAGGCATGCAAAGGCATAAAAAGCCTTGAACAAGAATCTTTAGATTTGACAGATATTTCTAGGTAATAGGAAATCAGACTCTTACATATGGATTCAAAGAAGTGAGTAAGTCACACTTAGACAAATTAAATGTTATATATTCTTTCTATATTATAGCTAAGTAAACATTCTTTAATAACTATTGAGTGTCATTTTTTCCAACACTAAATGAAACTAACAAATGATCAGCCTGAAAGAGACCTATCCATCATATATTTTTATTTCTTTAGTAGTGATTTTTTCCTCCTCCTCCTCTTTCTCCTTTTCTACCTACTAAATAAAAGCTATTCAAGAATGAAACAGTTGGTTTTTAAGTAGAAGCAAGGGAAACCAATGGATGTTCTCATCATGGAAAGTTGCCCAGAAGAGCAGAACAAGATGGATACGATGCATCAGATACTTCAATATATAGTAATGAAAAAAAAGAATTTTCCTACTTTGATGGTTTTCTCAGTACCTCTTGCATGTCCCCCTTGTTAAATGTAAAGCAGATGATGACTCTTCTTTTACTGAGTTTCCTAAACTTTTCTTTTCTTTTCTTTTTTGGTCATGGATTTCTATCTATATGAGTTCTAGATTAAGAATTCTTACTTATTAGAATGATTCCAAAATAATAAGTATTTTTCACATTTCTTCCAGGTTTGAAGGTCCCAAAGGCACCATTTAAAGTATGTATCAATGGTGAAGAGATAATTCTTCCTCAATTATTAATTAGACACCCCTACACTCTCTATACTCAGAAGAAGATAGGTAGTACAATGGATAAAGCCTTGACTTGAGAGTTTACTCACTGTGTCATGTTTGACAAATCACTTAACTTCTACCTATACCGAAGTCCCTATTTCCTAAACTTGTTCTGAAGATCAAATAAGGTAATATTTGTTAAACACCTATCATAGTCCTTGGCACATAACAGGTACCTAATAAATGCTTCTTTCCTTCCTTTCCTGTCCCTATAAGCTACTAATTAGTTTCAGCCAAAGATAGGTCACTTTCCAAAAACTTCTTTATTTACACCAAACACTAACCCACTTAGCGGCAATCCCACTGAACCTTAAGTGAAGGGCTATTACTTTTTGATGCCAAAATTCACTCCAGCATCATTTCATGCTTGTGACACACTTTTCTTGATCTTTTAATAACCTCACCAAATAATCATAATTAGGCTCTGCTCATAGTTTGGTAAGTGGTTTCCTCTGCTGCAAAACTAACTTCCTTACATTGTCTTCAACCTGATATTGAGACTGGCAGCTGGATGACTGTTGCAGTAAGTAGGAGTTTTAACTAATACTGGGAATTTTGGCAATTTATGTGTGCTTCCTTGCTCCAACTTTCCCTTTAACATATTGAAAGGGGTTCAATTCTGACTCCCCAAAGAGCCTATTTGCTCTTAATCTAAGTCTGTCCTCATCTACCATAAATATTTCACATCTTGGGGGCGGAGCCAAGATGGCAAACAGCAGACAGCATTTTCTGTGAGCTCCTGAGACTTTCCCTCAGATCCAGACAAACTGGTTCTGGAGTGAGGGCTCCACCAAACACTTGGACTACAACGCACTTCTATCAAAAATCCATTTTGAAAAAACTCCGGAGAAGGTTAGTCTCAGGGGAATCGGCCGCTGGCTGCAATCAGACGCCAGCCAGGGCGGAAGTCAGAGTTGCAACAGAGGGGCAGATTTTAGGTACTCAGGAAATCCCTGGGAGAAGCCTGGGCCACTTTGCGCTGCTTGCGGGCAGGTGCTTTGGCAGATCTGCCTCTGATAAAGAGTGGATTGAAAGCAGCTGAAAGCGTAGTCCTAGTGCGGATCTAGCTGAGTCCTGCTCTGCAAGTCAACTGGGCAAACTGCCCCGGGGAAAATTGAAACAGCAGAATTCCCTGCTAGTGATTCAGACCTCAAGTGATCCAGACCTAAACTTCTTACAGCTCAAAAATCATGAGCAAGAAGCAGACGAGAGCTTTCACCATAGACAGCTTCTACAGAGAGAAAGTAGGGCAGTCCCCAGATCCTGAGACTCTGAAAACAATCCCAGATGAAGCCAGAAAAGCAGACATGAGCTGGACCCCTTTTCAGAAGGCTTTCCTGGAAGATTGCATAAAGAATCTCAAAAAAGAGCTAGAAGAAGAATGGGGAAATAAATTGAGATCAGTGCAACAGAGATGTCAAAAACTGGAAAACAGGACTGGTAAATTGGAAAAAGAAAACAATTCACTGAAAAACAAAATTGGTGAATTGGAAAAAATCACCAATTCACTGGAAAATAAAAATGGTGAATTGGAAAAAATCATCAATTCACTGGAAAATAAAAATGGTGAATTGGAAAAAGACTGTAACAATTCACTGAAAAATAAAATTGGCAAAATGGAAAAAGAATGCATTGAACCAAGAAATTCAATTGGCCAGCTACAAAAGGAGCTAAAAAAGATAACTGAAGGAAATAATACTTTAAAAATTAAAATTGAACAAATAGAAGTAAATGACTCAATAAGACTTCAAGAATCAGTCAAACAAAAACAAAAAAAAAATGAAAAAATAGAAGAAAATATGAAATATCTCCTAGGAAAAACAACTGACTTGGAAAACAGATACAGGAGAGACAAACTAAAGATTATTGGACTCCCTGAAAGCCACGATGAAAAAAAGAATCTTGAGACTATCTTTCAGGAAATCATGAAAGAGAATAGCCCTGATGTTTTAGAATCAGAAAGCAAAATTGGCATTGAAAGAATTCACCGATCACCTCCTGAAAGAGACCCCAAAATCAAAACCCCAAGGAATATCATGACCAAATTTCAGGACTACCGCACCAAGGAAAGGATATTACAAGTAGCTAGAAAGAAACATTTCAAATACCGAGGAACTGTAATTAGAATTACACAAGATCTGTCAGCTTCCACATAAAAGGATTGAAGGGCCTGAAATCAGATATCCCGAAAGGCAAAAGAACTTGGATTACAGCCAAGAATAAGTTACCCAGCTAGGATGAGCATCATCTTCCAGGGAAGAAGATGGTCATTCAATGATACAGAAGAATTTCACCTATTTCTAATGAAAAGACCAGATCTAAACAAAAGAATTTGACCTCCAAATACAGAACTCAAGAAGCATAAAAAAGTAAAAAGGAAAGAACTCTTGAGAACTATATTTCTACTATAGGTATCCTTAAATATTTTTCTTTGATAATAATCAAAAAAGAAATTAGAGGTGGAAGGGATACCAAACTGAAAAAAGGGGGGGGGAAGGAGGCAAAATAAAGTAAAAATAAAGGAGGTAAAATAAGGCAAAATCTCATAAAGAGACATAGAAGATCTAATATAATTGAGGGAAAAAAGGGAGGGCGATGAGTATTGTGTAAACCTTACTCTCATTAGATTGGACTCTAAGAGAGTATATCAGGCACATTTGGCTTCAAAGAAAGTCCTGATCCTCCTTGGGGGAATGTGGGAGGGAAAGGAAGAAAGGAAAGGGATAGACTAATAGAAGGATTAGGGGAAAGGTGTAAAGGAGAGGGAGGGGGTGTAAAGAGGGGAGGATTGTTGGAGGGAGGTGGTCATCAAAAATAAAGTACTGGGGAGGGGGGAAGGGAGAGAGGAGAAAGGGAAGAGAAAATCATAACTCTGGGTAAATAAGATGGCAGGGAATACAGATATAGTTATTTTAACTGTGAATGTGAATGGGATGAACTCTCCCATAAAACGGAAGCGGGTAGCAGACTGGATTAAAAGCCAGAACCCTACAATATGTTGTTTGCAAGAAACACATCTAAAACATAGAGATACATACAGAGTGAAGGTAAAGGGCTGGAGCAGAATCTGTTATGCTTCAAGTGAACAAAGAAAGGCAGGGGTAGCAATCTTTATCTCAGATCAAGTAAAAGGAAAAATAGATCTAATTAAAAGAGATAAGGAAGGAAACTATATTTTACTAAAAGGTACCATAGACAATGAAGCTGTATCAATATTAAACATATATGCACCAAGTAGTATAGCATCCAAATTCCTAGAGGAGAAACTGAGATGCAAGGAGAAATAGACAGTAAAAACTATACTAGTGGGGGGTCTCAACCTTGCTCTCTCAGAATTAGATAAATCAAATCACAAAATAAATAAGAAAGAAGTTATGGAGGTAAACAAAAGGCTAGAAAAGTTAGGTATGATAGATCTCTGGAGGAAATTGAATGGTGATAGAAGGGAGTATACTTTTTTCTCAGGGGTTCATGGAATTTTTATGAAAATTGATCATGTGTTAGGGCATAAAAACCTCAAAATCAAATGCAGAAAAGCAGAAATAGTAAATGCCTCCTTTTCAGATCATGATGCAATTAAAACTCACATGTACTATAAGGCCAAGAGAAAACAGACCACAAATTAATTGGAAATTAAATAATCTAATCCTGAAGATTGAATGTGAAAAGCATGATTGAGAATTGGTGAAAGAGCAAATTATATACACAATCGATAATTTCATCCAGGAGAATGACAACAATGAGAGAACATACCAAAATTTGTAGGACATGGCTAAAGCGGTTATAAGGGGTAATTTTATATCTCTAGATGATTACTTGCATAAAACAGAGAAAGAAAAGATCAATGAACTGGGCTTACAATTAAAAAAGCTAGAAAAAGACCAAATTTAAAACCCTCAATTAAATACCAAATTGGAAATTCTGAAAATTAAATGGGAGATCAATAAAATTGAAAATAAGAAAACTATTGAATTAATAAATAAAACTGAGTTGGTTCTATGAAAAAACCAACAAAATAGATAAGCTTTTGGTTAATTTGATTACAAAAAGGAAAGAGGAAAATCAAATTGTTAGTTTCAAAAATGATAAGGGAGAACTTTCCTCCAATGAAGAGGAAATTAGAGTAATAATTAGGAGTTTCTTTGCCCACCTTTCTGCCAATAAATTTGATAATGTAAATGAAATTGAGGAATATCTACAAAAATATAGATTGCCTAGGCTAACAGAAGAGGAAATAAATTATTTAAATAGCCCCATTTCGGGAAAAGAAATATAACAAGCTATTAATCAACTCCCTAAGAAAAAATCTCCAGGGCCAGATGGATTTACAGGTGAATTCTGCCAAACATTCAAGGAACAATTAATCCCAATACTATATAAACTATTTGAAAAAATAGGGAAAGAAGGTGTACTTCAAAATTCCTTCTATGACACAGATATGGTGCTGATAGCTAAACCAGGAAGGGAAAAAACTGAGAAAGAAAACTATAGATGCATTTCCCTAATGAATATTGAAGCAAAAATCTTAAATAAGATTTTAGCAACGAGATTATAGAAAGTTATCCCCAGGATAATACACCATGACCAAGTAGGATTTATACCAGGAATGCAGGGCTGGTTCAATATTAGGAAAACTAGTAGCATAATCAATAACCAAATTAACAAAAACCATATGATTATCTCAATAGATGCAGAAAAAGCCTTTGATAAAATACAACACCCATTTCTATTAAAAACACTGGAGAGTATAGGAATAAATGGGCTTTTCCTTAAAATAATTAGTAGTATCTATTTAAAACCTTCAGCAAGCATCATATGTAATGGAGTCAAAGTAGAATCATTCCCAGTAAGATCAGGAGTGTAACAAGGCTGCCCACTGTCACCATTATTATTTAATATTGTCTTAGAAATGTTAGCTTTGGCAGTAAGAGAAGAAAAAGAGATTAAAGGAATTGGAGTAGGTAATGAAGAAACCAAATCACTCTTTGCAGATGACCTGATGGTATACTTAGAGAACCCTAGAGACTCAACTAAAAAACTACTAGAAACAATTCACAACTTTAGCAAAGTTGCAGGATACAAAATAAATCCACATAAATCATCTGCATTTTTATATATTACCAGTAAAGTTCAGCAGGAAGAGATACAAAAAGAAATTCCATTCAAAATAACTTGATAGTATAAAATATTTGGGAATTTATCTACAAAGGGAAAGTCAGGAACCATATGAACTAAACTACAAAACACTTTCCACACAAATAAAATCAGACCTAGTCAATTGGAAAAATGTAAAATGCTCATGGGTAGGGCGAGCGAATATAATAAAAATGACAATACTACCCAAACTAATTTACTTATTTAGTGCCATACCAATCAAACTCCCAAGAAATTATCTTACAGATCTAGAAAAAATAGTAGCAAAGTTCATTTGGAAAAACAAAAGGTCAAGAATTTCAAGGGGATTAATGAAAAAAAAGGCTGACGATGGTGGACTTGCTATACCAGATCTAAAACTATATTACAAAGCAGCGGTCATCAAAAACATTTGTTACTGGCTAAGAAATAGAGTAGTCGATGAGTGGAATAGGATAGAATCACAAGACAAACTAGGCAATAACTATAGCAATCTAGTCTTTGATAAACCCAGTGACCCCAGTTTCTGGGATAAGTACATACTATTTGACAAAAACTGCTGGGAAAATTGGAAATTAGTGTGGAAGAAATTAGGGCTTGAACCACATCTAACACCACATACCAAGATAAGATCTAAATGGGTTCATGATCTGGATATAAAGAGTGATACTATAAGTAAATTAGAGGAACGTAATATAGTTTACCTCTCAGACCTATGGAGATGGAATAAATTTATGTCCAAAGAAGAACTGGAACTCTTAATTGAAAACCAGATAGATAACTTTGACTATATGAAATTAAAATTTTTTTGTACAAACAAAACCAATGCAGTCCAGATTAGGAGGGAAGCAATAAATTGGGAAATCATCTTTACATTTAAGGGTTCTGATAAAGGTCTCATCTCTAAAATATATAGAGAATTGTCTCATATTTATAAGAATTCAAGCCATTCTCCAATCGATAAATGGTCAAAGGATATGAACAGACAATTTTCAGAGGATGAAATTAAAACTATTTGGAGTCATATGAAAAGGTGCTCCAAATCACTATTCATCAGAGAAATGCAAATTAAAACAACCCTGAGGTACCCCTACACACCTGTCAGATTGTCTAAAATGACAGGAAAATTAATGATGAATGTTGGAGGGGATGTGGGAAGGCTGGGACACTGATTCATTGTTGGTGGAGCTGTGAACGGATCTAGCCATTCTGGAGAGCAATTTGGAGCTACGCTCAAAAAGTTATCAAACTGTGTATACCCTTTGACCCAGCAGCATTTCTATTGGGTTTATATCCCAAAGAAATCATAAAGGAAGGAAAGGGCCCCACATGTGCAAGAATGTTTGTAGCAGCCCTTTTTGTAGTGGCTAGAAACTGGAAATTGAATAGATGCCATTTAATTGGAGAATGGCTGAATAAATTATGGTATATGAATGTTATGGAATATTATTGTTCTGTAAGAAACGACCAGCAGGAAGATTTCAGAGAGGCCTGGAGAGACTTATATGAACTGATGCTGAGTGAAATAAGCAGAACCAGGAGATCACAATATACGGCAACAACAATACTATATGACGATTAATTTTGATAGACATGGCTCTCTTCAACAATGAAATGTTTCAAACCACTTCCAATTGTTCACTGAAGGAAGCCATATACTCCCAGAGAGAGGGATGTGAAATGTGGACCACAACATAACATTCTCATACTCTCGATTGATGTTTGCTTACATTGTGTTTCCTTTATCTGATGTGTCTTTCGTGTAGATACCATTTTTTCTTACACAACAATGATAAGTGTGGAAATATGTATACATATATTCGATCTTTCAAGTATTTTAACATAATTAACATGTAGTGGATATCCTACCATCTAGGGGAGGGGTAGGGAGTTGGGGGGGAAATTTGTAACAGAAAGCTATGTAAGGGTTAATGTTGAAGAATTACCCATACATATGTTTTGCAAATAAAATAAAATTTAAAAAAAAATACACATCTTTTAGGTAGTGTAAACAGTTGTATGTATATATATATATATAATACATTAATTACTATTGTTAATAAATAATCAATTATCAATGAGCACGAATGAACATGATTTAACATTTATCATTAATTCATATATTAGACATTTCTATATTATAGCTAAGTAAACATTCTTTAATAACTATTGAGTGTCCAACAAATATTTCATTTTTTTCCAACACCAAATGAAACTAACAAATCATCAGCCTGAAAGTTCTTTCTTTATATAACATGCCATGTTTGTACCATAATCGATGCTATTTTCATCCTATGAAAAAATAAAATCAAACAGTATAAGCAAACCTTAGAAAATAAAACTTACTTCTATGATCTTGGACTCAATAAGAAGACCAGACTTATAATCTAGATTTACACTATTTATGTGACCTTGTGTAAGTTATTTAGCTTCTCTGGGACCTATTTTCTCATGAGAGTTAAAAAAAGCTGCAACTAGGGTGGAGTGATCAGGGCTTTGCCCTAGGGCTTGGAGCTTAGATTGTGCTAACAAATCATTTGGGAGCACAGAAACAGGATTTTCAAAGCCAAAAGGGAGTGCAAAAGCTATCTACTCCAAGTTAAACCTGAAAAATAATTCTCACTGAACCTGGTAAGAAGTTACTATGAATAATTCATTAAAATTAAAAAAAAGTTTCTTTAACTAAACTCCTCCTCTTTACCTTAATTTAAAGTTGGAGAGCCCTGTTTTGTGAAGAATAGAATTACTCCCAGAAACCTGAAAATTCTGTCCCTTGGGTCTGTATCCATTGTTTCTGTCTCCTTCCCTCCTTTGGAAGCAAAGGAAAACCAACAAAATGCCCTTCCTCTACAACAAAACAAGCTAATATGATGCTGGGTTTTTTTATTTGAAAAAGAGCTCAAAAGAAAAATGCTAGTTATACCTATGAATTCTTTTTTCTGACCACTTTTTTTTTGTTTGTTTATAGATCTGTAAATTTTTATAAGACTGTGAAAAATCTATGTGGAATCTATTTTTTTCTCATAGATGGCTCAATTGGATGAATTATAAGGTCATCTAATATTAGTTTCTATGATGTTATGATTCTTTGAATCTGTGTTTTTGCAATTTAAATCACCTGTACCAAAAAAGTAGAGCAGGACAGATTCTATTTATTGATTACACTGATTTTATAGGAAATATTTCAGTCCTTTAAATATGTACACATATTAGAAGACTAGAATCTCCCTCTCAGTTCATATGTTATAAAAATATATATATATATATGATTTCACTGATTTGAATGCTGTCCTATCTGAGCAGATTAAAACCCTTACAAATCTTAATATATAATTTCAATGAATTTACTGTGGCCAAACTAAAAAAAAAAAAACAAATAACCTCATGGTTAATCTTGTGATAATATTTTTCTGTAATTAGATATATCATTGGCTATCAGTGGCCCATTTTCATAAAGGAAAAATAAAGAAAAAAGAAAGACTTTCTAGAAGTCACACTTGCCTTCTTATGATAGAAAAAAATCTAACATATTTTAGGTTTTAGATTATTATCTGAAATGTTAACAATACCAAGAACAAAATTTATATGAATAATTTGTAAAGAAAAAAAATGCAGTAACTTGAATGAGAAAACAACAATATGCATTTATAAGCAACTACTATGTGCACGGTATTGTAGTAGAAGTTGAAGGAGTAAAAACACGATAACATAATTCCTATTTCAAATTTGATGTAAAGATAACCACATGCTATATTCATAGAAAGTTAGAGTTGGAAGGAACCTTTGAGTGCCTCTACTGCGAAGTCCTTATTTTATTTTATTTTAATTTTTTTGCTGAGGCAATTGGGGTTAAGGTTATACATCTAGGAAGTGTTAAGTATCTGAGATTAGATTTGAACTCAGGCCCTCTTGACTTCAGGGCTGGTGCTCTATTCACTACTGTCCCCAAAGTCCTTATTTTAGAGATATGGAAAATAAGGCCTAGAAAGGCAAAGTGAATTTCCCGATGCTAATTCAACTAATGGAATAGTTCTTCATCTATGAAATGAAGAATTTAGATATTGTTTCAATGGGGTTGAAGTGAGAAGGGCTTTGTACCAATGATTAAATTTTGGAGCAAGATATCAAAATCTTAGATATTGCAGAAACAGAAATGCGTCTTCAGAGTTATAAAGGAGTTTTAAATCCAATTCATGTCTAAACAAAAGTTCCCACTGTGATATCCAATTAGTGAGAAATGATTTGTTAAGATAGAAATCTTTCAGTATAGTATTTAATTTTTAAAAATTACAATCCTAAATCCAGTAGTACTGCTATCATGCCAGACAAATGCACGAAAATTTCTACGGATTTGTGACCTTATTAGTATGACTACCTCTTCTGGTGATAATTACTATACTTTCTCAACCTGTGTACTTTTCCTCCATCTTTCATGAATATTCCATATAGGATGAATTCTCTTATATAGTAGGATTCCTTGTTACATTTTGTAGGAATCAGTGGAAAATTTGGTCATCCCATCAATTCTTCCTCTCAACACATGATCAGCCCACCTCATTTCATTTTCCTAACAAAAATATCATTAATATTAAACTTCTGTCAGGTTGCCAGCCTGATATCCATTCAAGCTCATGGAAATGACTACCAAAATTCATTCTCATTCTCATAAGCAATATGAGATTCAGAATTACTTGTAGGCTTCAGTCAATCACATCAATTCCAGAAAGGAGTTTACATACCTAAGATACTGTAGACACATATTTGACTTGAATTTATTGCTAACCTCAAACGTTGTACACACACAAATAAACAAAAAATAAACAAAAATGTCAAGAACAAAATTCAGCATCTTACAGGATCAGAAATGATGGGTTGCATGCTTTCACTTCTCACTATCATTTCTAACACTTGAAATTTTATCATCCAAGTTTCCTATTCCAAAATAAACAACATTTTCAATAGCAATGTTTAGGGAAGAATTGTCCAGGAAATTAATGACTACCAACTCCTATCACCACTACAAGAACAACATCATCTATGTAGAGGTTTTTTTGGGCATACAATGTCCATTTAGTAAAAGTAATTTGTATTTATATTTTGTTTTAGTAGTTGTATTGAGTTCCATTTACTATCTGTTCTGTGGTTGGTGTTTGAGATGCTGGATCCCAGCCAAATGTTTCATTCCCTCCATTAAATATAACCTTATGGATATCCTATATAGCACTAATACCTCAACTTCTCCTTGCCTTTGTTTTTGTTATTGTTGTTATTTTAATCTCTGAAATGAAAAATCAAAACAGAATAATTTTTAGGAATTGAAAAGAGAAAAAATTCCTCCCTCACCCTTCACAATATGAAATTAGTATATTGGCAAAGGGAAAAGAAGAAAAAAAAACATAGCAATGCATGATACAGTTGAAATGCAGTGAAATTTTTATCTCTTCCCCCCTCACCTATTCTGAAAGAGATTCTAGAAGTGATTTGGATCTGTCATCCATTTTCTATTTATCATTTGTTGGTCTTTTATTTCTTTTCATCTGAAGACTTTATTCCCCAGAGCTCACACATTCCCATCACCCTTCTTCTCTGTTATAATAAGACTCCATTTTACCCAGATCTCCCAATTTGTTCACTTTTAAAGGACCTTGTCAGGAATTTAAGCTAGAGATCTGATGTGGCTCAATGCTCCAATGAAAAGGGACACCTCTGAGATTAATAGCTCTCTTTTTTCAAATCCAATACTGGGTTTCTCCCTGAGTGATTGTGACATACACAATAATAGCTTCTGTTTATACATACCTATCATATTTTATACAGTTTCGAGGACTAAATCAGACAGTGTTCAGGAACACACATTTCATTCTTAAAGCTGTGCCAGCAAGAATGCTGAGTTGATATTTCAGGCATTTGAGACAAAAATAGATCAGAACACATTCCTTTTCTTCTCTGCCCTATACTCATATATTTTGCTATCTCCTCAACATTCTGTGTTTAAAAGCACACAAAGAACATGCTTGTTTTCTACCTTCCAATAATTTTATTTGACAATAAAGCATATATAGATAGATGCTAAGATTTTAAGTTGAAGAAAAACTTTTGTGTTTTATTGAAAGAATAATTTTCCTTGGTGGGAACATTTTACAATGATATCACAGTTTGGGAGAGAGAGAGAGAGAGAGAGAGAGAGAGAGAGAGAGAGAGAGAGAG
>JAJPUD010006433.1:65938-130002 GCA_023553655.1 Myrmecobius fasciatus
AGAGAGAGAGAGAGAGAGAGAGAGAGAGAGAGAGAGAGAGAGAGAGACATAGATAAATGGAGAGACAGAGAAAGATAGACAAACAGAGAGGGAAAGAGAAAGAAATAGAGAAAGAAAGGGAGAAATAGAAAAGAGGAAAAAAGATGGAAAGATAAAGAAAATTAGGAAGAAAGAAAGAAAGAAGGTAAGGAAGGGAGAGAGCAGAAAAATTGAAGAGAAAGGAAGGTAAGGGGAAAGGAAAGAAGAAAGATAGTAAGGAAGGAAGGAGTGATAACTATTATAAAATTTTGACATGCTGTTTTCTTGTTATGAGATTGTGGACAAATTCCTTATCCTTTGTGAAATTTAACTCTGTCATATCTAAACCTCAGGTAAAGAAACCCTAAGTATAATTTTATAGGGCTGTTATGTGGATCTTTTATATGTGTAAAGTGCTATATAAATTCAGCTATTTAGATGTGTTTCTCTTTACATTTTAACTTTAGCTTAAGGTTTCCATACTTAATCTTTGTTTCAATGTGTATCTCAAAAATTATTATTTTCTGTGAATGTTTTCTGGCAGAAAAAGTAGGGTGCAAAAAAAGTCAATTTTTACTTCATAATTTTTCTATAACATTTAAACTCCCGTTGCTCTTTCACAAAAAGAACTACATGTGTACTATTTTCCTTTTTTTGTGTTAAATTTTTAGATGTACAGAACTTCTGTTTCTGTCTCCGTCTCCTTTTCCTACTTCCCACCTTCTCTGCCTTTTTGTTTTTAGTTTCTCCCTTTCTTCTCTTTCTCCCTTGTCTTCTCACTGTCTGTCTGTCTGTCTCTGTCTCTTTCTCTCCTCCCTCCCTCCCTCCCTCCCTCCCTCTCTCTCTCTCTCTCTCTCTTTCTCTTTCTCAGTCTGTCTCTTATTATCAATGAAACATTAAAGCAATGAAACATTGAACAAATATGTGAAGTTAAATGACCAATAATTATATGCTATTTTATTTCCATCTGCTTATTTGCCTTTGAAGGGAAAGATGAATGCCGCTGCCACAGGGTATAAAACCTGTTAAAGAAAAAAAAGATGGGGTCCTGAGTAATTATTCCTCTTCTGTTCAGCATTCATCTTGAAGGATCTGCAGCTTCTTTGTGGATGATGTTATAATTATGAATTTCTGTCTTTCAAGTTTGTCTTTAGCTCTTCTTTAGTAAAAGCTAGTGCTCTAATCAACTTAGGGAAAGACTCTTACATCTGAGCCTGTTAGCATTGTTGCCCTCTTCTTTACTAAGTACCTTGTGCACATTTGCCAATGAGAAGGATGACTGGGAAGTATCGCTACTTTCTTATGAAAGCTGAGTACTGTGAGTTTCCTTTGTACATAATAACTGCAGGTGCTTTCTAAGTCTGAAATAATCCTGCGACCTGATAGCTGTTTTTCACATTCTGTGATCATGGCCAGGTCTGAGAATACAACAAAGGCTGGAGATTGTTGCCTTCCCCTGGGCTGCTTAAAGTTACAATTCTGATCTTTTGACCCTTCATTTCAGCAAGTTTGATTGCTCAAGGAACCCCGTGTACATATTTGGAGCTGGTATGACGTATGGCTGTTCAATTGATTGTGAAAGTCTTCACACTCTCACAGTTTTCAAAGAACAGACAATGGCAATTGCTTCTCCTTGTACAAGGTTACATGACAACAAAAAACACAAATGTGAGGCTGTAATTTGCATGCTGATCTATTTCTCTTAAATGATTACAGTGAATCTGAGCTCCAGCATGTCTTGGAATTTTTCTCTGTGTGTTCTGGAGCTGTAGTATCATGAAAGAAATGCAAGCAGTTTTCATTGGACAATATTCATTTTTTTTTTGCTTTTTTCCCAAATGAAATCTATTTCTGTGAGGAATTTTTCACTAAATAGTGAGACATCCTTTAAAATGACTAATCTGATTGCACTACTAATTTTGTACAGTATAAAAGTGACATGGACTAGCAAGCGTTTGAATTGTTTCCTCACTGACTTCTACTCTCATCCAACTGCAGCAACAGCAGCTCCAATCATCTCGGACAGACAAGATTTTTTATTTATACTCTTTCTATGTAAATTTATCTCTTTGCTTAAATGATCAAGTATTTTCCCTCCATAGTGATAAGACTAGATCCCACTCACACACCATGTGCATAAATATATCTGCTATTCTTTGTGTCCAGTAAAATAATCTTTTTCTATTTTTGTTTTTCAAAAGGTGACCTGGTTTGTAGAGCTAAAATGCTTTGTAACCACTAGAGGGAAACATACCAATCTCCTATGAGCTCAGCAGGATCTATGATTGGCAAAGGAAACCCTTAAGTTGGAGGGGGCTATTTTTTTTTTTTTTTGCATAATGAAGATATCATGATGAGAAATCAGCATAGGGGACATATTGATCCAAGCATTTTTAGTGAAGATAATCTTTTCATCAAACTCTCTTGGGCTACTTCTAAATGCAATAAATTAATTTCTGAAATGAATACTTATTTCAGGACACTAAGGGCAAGTCTAAATGATGCAACTTTTACCAAATATACTATATCTGGGGAACAACACCCCAATCTCCTCCCTCTGTATTTTTCTAGCAATATCTGTAAATACTAGAATAAAACCAAAAAAAGTATTTTTTGCATAAGTTTTTGTAAAAGCAAAATATTACTAATGTCCTCTCCTTGTTCATGCTTAGTTTCCTTTTTTTTAAATGATACAAAATAGTTGGACTGGGTGGTCTCAGAAATCCCTGATTTAGGAGATGTTTCTTAAAGTCTTCTTAATAGATACTTGCAGAATGGAGTTTTGTTTAGACTTTTGTTGTGTTACAAGGAGGACATAGTAATAAGAGGTGGAAGGATAAGAGTTAATTTTACCCCAAAATTACAGATATCTAGAAACAAATCAAAAAGAGAGGTTTAAATGTCTTTATGCTGAAGTGTGAGTTTATTTCTTTTAGGCTTTGGTGAATATATTGTGGAACAGAAGAAATAACATGGGATTCAGAGGCAGGTGATTTGTATCAGAGTTCTTGGTCTGCTGCTAACTACCTGAATGATATTCAGCAATTCTTTTATAACATAGTTTCTTAAACCATAGGTTATGACTCCACATGAAGTCTTATAAGCGAATGTGAAGGTTGCAAAATTATGATCTATTTATTAATAAATGTTTAATTTGTATACCCTGAAGTCATAAAAAATTCTTCTGGCAAAAAAATGTGGTAGATCATGGAAAAAGTTTAAGGAGCGCTGCCTTATAAGATTTCTATGAGACTCAGTTTGTTCAACTCTAAGACCAGAGGTAGGATCAAATAACAAGCAAGCATACTGGCATACTTGCAGCTCTAACAGCCATTTCTTATTTTTAAAGTAGATTTTATTGACATACTTTGACTTCATATCACCCAGATTTTCTCAGTAACTCTTTTTCTCCTTACTTTCACAAAGCCAACACTTTATAACAAAATGTAAAAAAAAAGAGAGAAAAATCAACAGAACTTATTAATATGTGTGTATGTATGTATGTATGTGTGTGTGTATGAATTTCATGAAATGTAATATACAATTCTGGACAGTTTAACTTTTTGCAACTGTGTTGGGAGAGTGAAGGTATAGTCTCATACCTCTGCTTTGGGTTTAACAATTTATTTCTATTTTTAATCAGATAACAACATAGTTACATAAAAAGTTAACTCTTCAGTTCTTACATAAAATCATTTTTGGTAGGGAGGAATGTAATAAGATGGAGGAAAAAAGTAACACTGTTATCCTACCCCCAAACCCTATCAATGTTTTATACCCCTGTCCCTTTCCCATTTCTTTGCATGTATAATTTTTGTACTAGATACAGGAAGATGCTAGATATGTTTTTAGTGCTTTTATTCCAGTTGGGTACTACATTGTATATATGAATTAATGTGGCATAAACTAAAATGTGACAAATTAACGAGAAAAATATAAAATGTATCCATTAGGGGGGGCCAGAATCAAGATGATGCAATAAAGGCAGGGACTTACCTAAGCTCTTTCAAATTCCCTCCAAACAAATTGCAAATACTGCATGAATTCTTAAGTAGAAGGACAGGGTGAAACAATTTTTTCCACTCAAAGAGACCTTAAAAAGTCATCAGGACTGACTGTCTCACTGGGGTGAGAATAGAGTACAGTCCATGGCTGGCCATACTTCAGCAAGCCAACAGCATGTCTTGGGGAAAATTGAACCAGCAGGGACAATCAATTTAGCTGCAGTGGCTTCTAGACCCCCTAGCCTATAGATGATAAAAGGATTCAGAAAACTGATTAGAAGGAAATTATGGGGAACACTTTGCTGCGTGCAGGACTCTGTTGTATTGCCCATTAGAGGTTCTGGATGATAGTCCCAGGGTGAGGAAGAGAAGCAGAATACATTAGAACATGCCATTATAGGAGTACAGGGGCTCTGATCACAGTTCAAGGGAGAAGAGTGTTTGCAGTTTCTCACAAACCCTATCAGAGACCAGGAAAGCAGTAACCACAACTTTCCTTATATCATATCGTCTTGGAAGAACTGAAAACTTAAAAACTCCCAGAACTAGCTCTGAAAAAAATAGGACAATACCCCATCCCCACCACACACCTTCCAAAAAGTTTAAGATTGTGTTCCTTAATTTTAGGAGAAGTGCCTGACTTTAACATACAGTTAAAAGTTAAGGAATAGGCTGGGAGAATGAGCATGTAAGAAAAAAAGAACCTGACCATTGAAATTTGCCAGGTGACAGGGAAGCTTAAAACACAAACCCAGATGACAACATAGTCAAAACAGCTAAATGCAAAGCCTCAAAGAAATGTGTGAATTGGTCTCAGGAACAAACAAACAAACAAACAAAAAAAAGAATTCAGAGAACAGCTGAAAAATCAAATAAGAGAGGTAGAGGGAAAAGTAGAAAAATGAGAGTGATGAGAGAAAAGCATGGGAAAATAATTAATAATTTGGTTTAAAAATATCCATAAGAACACTGAAGAAAATAATACTTTTAAAAAACAGAATAGGCTGAATGACAAAAAGAATCACAAAAAATGCATCAAAGAGTTAGATTTACATTAAAAAGTAGGATTGGTTAATTAGAAAAGGAGGTACAAAGTTCATTGCAGAAAATAATCCCTTAAAAATTAGAATTGGGTTTCTAAAGATCAGAGGGCTTAGAATACGATATTCTAAGAACAAAAGATATAGAATTACAACCAAGAATTAGCTGCCCAGCAAAACTGAGTATAATTCTGGGATCAGGGTGGTAGTGGTGCTGGATGTTTAATGAAATATAAATCTAATATAATCTAAATCAAATTGTATGTTGTCTAAGGGAGGTGCAAGAGGAAGAAGTGAATTTCTTTTTACATGCAATTAGAAAAAATAAAATATTTAAGAAAAACATAATGTGCTTTTAAAACTTAGAGGAGAGATTATTTCTGGGAAATCAGGGAAAGCTTTGTGGAAGAAATGGCTCTGATGTTTGGATCTGAGGGACAAGTATGATCTCAACAGGTTTTGAGTTCTTAAGGAAGAAGAAATGCATTCCAAATCTTATTTTACCATGAGGTGTGGGGTATAATCCAACTTAGTAAATCTGGCAAAATTGGATGAAGTTTGGTAAGGGGACTAATGCTTTTTAAGAGTCTGATGTATGTGAAAGAGAATATTGTGAAGGAAAACACTATAAACAAAGAAAGGGATTTTGAAGCAGAATGTAAGGGATCTTTAATGTCAGACTAAGGAGTCAGACTTTTTTCTTTAGGTAGGTATGAAACCTTCATAGAAGGTTTTTATCAATACAGATAATTTGTTGGGGAATTCTTTTTATAATGGCCCTTAAGATGCAAGTTCCCACTTGGGACATTCCAGAGACCTGCTTCTGAGGCAAGACATTCAATGTTAATCAATTAGGTAGTTGGAACTAGTCTTTTCCCATCAACTATGAGTTATAGCTATCTGTGTCTTTAATACTACTGGACTTGGACAGTCTCTGTATTTTAGCAGTGTTGTGGGATGAATTCACTGAATAGCTTTATGGGGTAAAAAGGAAGTGTTGCAAAAGGTTATGGCCCAGTGAAAGCAGATTGGGATTTTGAGTGTGTTGTTGTTCTTTCCAGATCTAGGAACAGAGAGCAGAATTATAGAGCCAGAATCTAGATCCAAGGCAATTTAGAGGATCTCAGCTTTGCCTATTTGTTGCCTATTTATCACTGCCCAGTATTTTAGAGCTAAAAATTAATCAGTCAACAAATATGTAATAAACTCTCAGAATGTTATTTTATATTATATAAATTATATTAAGCAAATGGGATAAAAAGAAAGGGAAAAACAAAAATAAAAACATTATTCTTACCCTCAAGGATCATACATTTTAATGGTGGAGACAATATGCAAACACTATGTGCATTTAAGAATCATATGAAGAAAAAGGAGACTAATTTCAGAAGGAAGAAACTATCAGTTTAGGGGTGATTGTGTGGAGATTGGGGCAAGGAAGGGAAGGGAACAGATATCAAGTACCTTCTGTGTGCCAGACAATATGAACTTTTTGAGGACAGGGACTCCCATTTTTCTCCCTCAATATCCCCAGCACTTAGCTCAGTGCCCAGCACTTGGTAGGTGCTAATACATTTAATGATTATTTACTTTCTTTTTTTTCCTTCTAAACATATTTTCACATTTATCATACTGCACAGGAAAAAAAAGATGAAAAAGAAAAAATGAGACAAAAAACAAGCAAGCAAATAACAGCAACCAAAAAGGTGAAAATACTATGTTATGATCCACATTCAGTCATTATTGACCATTTAAATTCATCCTGACAAAAATATTGGAACACAGCAGCTATCATTATTCCCATTTTACCTTTGAGGAAACTGAGGCTGACAAATGTAAAGTAATTTGTTTAGGGTCATACAGCTAGTAGTTTGAGACAAACATGCTATCGAATGTATCACAGCTATTTGCAACAACACAAGAACAAACAAGTTTTCTCTGGAGAATTTTTCTATGGTCAAATTAAGTCAATTTATAGGTCAATTTCATAGCACTGTCTGTTTTAGTTCTTATCTGTTTAATCAGGATTTATCAAGGTGATTTTTTTTTAGCAATTTTTCTATGGTCAAATTAAGTCAATTTATAGGTCAAATTAAGTGGAAAAAGTGTTGTTCATTCATTTCAGTTGTGTCTAACTCTAAGTAACCCCATTAAGGTTTTCTTGATAAAAATAGTAGAGTTGTTTGCCATTTCTTGTTCAACTCAATTTACTGAAGGAAACAGCTCAGGAAGTATGTGTATTGGACAGATTTGAACTCAGCATTATGTCTTCCTAATTTTGAGTTCAGCCTTCTATCCACTTCTATCCACTAACAGCTCACACTTATATGTGATACTCTTCATTAGTTCTTTATGGTGTGTTTGTTTAGCTTCATTTTTTTTTTGGAAGGGTAAGAGTTTGCAGACTATTAGCCAAATAAAGTATACTATTTACAACAAAAGCATTCATTTAGCTAGCTTAAAGATAGTCTAAATATGTCTTCTTTTCCTAGTCTATGGAAAAATAAAAATTCTCTTGAAACAATAAAAAAGTCAGGCATTAACTTCATTCCAATTAGAGCTGAAGGCTATAAGTGTTAATCCTTGGATGTCACAAAGCCTAGGGTTCACATAGGGAAGGGCTTTTGACACATGAATTTGTAGTAATTATTCATGTAAAATACAGCAGAGTGTTTTTAGAGGAGAGAATGTGCCTGGAGTATTTCAGTAACATAATTGACTGTTTTTATGTGTGTCATGGCATTTCTTAAAACTTTGCCTAGGTTTGTGGTGTTTCACATCAGAGAAAAGGAAATAAAGCTGTATTGTAGTTTGCTTACATCAGTATGGAGAAGAAAATCCAATTTCAAAGAGCAAGAATTTTTGTGTGTATGTGTGCAGAGTGTGTGTTTGTGTGTGTGTGTGTATGTGATGTGTGTATGTTTTCTTTGTGGAAAGCAGGGGTCTGTACTGTGTTTTCATTTCCTGTATTTTTGACTTCCAGTGCTCCCCATCAAAAAGTTCTGAATACAGAAAACAGGACTTGCCTAAAGCACAAAGCCAGTACCCATTTTTTATTATTGTTGTTGCTGAGTTCCTGCAATATCATATTGAACCTTGAAATCCTATTCGTGCTCAGTTGCTAGCACTGTGGGAGGAAAGTAGAGCAAAGTGGGAGAAATAACAGGCTTGGCCAAGCAATCAGTAGTTCCTCACTGAAGCCATATGTCAAGCATAGAAACTAGGAGACTTGAAAAGTTTTGAAAATCTCTAAAATGCAAAAAGTTAGTGATTGGTGAGGGTCAGAGAACAGTGACTGTTCTCAGCTGAGAAGCAGTTGAATCTGAAGCCATGTTCTTTATTGTGTGATCAGCTTCTAAAGATTATTAGATCACAGGTTTAGAGCTGTAAGGGCCACTAAAGGAGAACCATTGTAAATTCTTCATTTTATAGATGAGAAAACTGGAGCCCAGAAAAATTAAGTGATTTGCAAAAAATCATAGGACTAGTAAATAACAGCATTAGGATTTGAGCCTACGTTTTTTACATTCCAAAGCCAGTGTAATTAGAGCTTTAATTCTGAAATGTTTTCTTGTCCTGACTATCCAGGTTTTGGATGCCCAATGCTACAGAAATGGCAAACTGCATTAAATATTGTGCATTATTTTTATATATTTAATAATCAATTTTTATCATAAAATTTTACTTATAACATTTCATCCAGTTTAGTCCAAATCAGATGACTCCTTGGAGAGTGAAGGTGAGCCTTAGTTTTCAAAAAGTCTAAGATTCAAATGCTGGTTCTGGTTGGTACTACTAAATTGGAATGTCAAGTATAGACCTGATATATATTTTATATTGGTATATTGGTAGCAAAGATATGCCTACCTAAATTCAGAGGAGTTTATCACCAGATAATTTATGACCAATTCATGATTCATTCATTCTTTTGTTTGTTCATTCATTTCTTATCTGGACACAGTCTCTGTTGAAACCATCTACTAAATCATCTGGAAAACAAAAACCCAGTAGTGAACTGAGTCACATGGTATACCTACATGCAAGAAATTTCTAAATCTTAAATGTTTCAGTGACACATTCTCTTTAGATTCTTTCTGAAAATAATTGTCGTTACTATTTATTTCTGTGAAGGAAAATAAATGATTTAAAAATCTCTCAGGATCATCTGGAAAATGAGAGGGGTTAGACTAGATGATCTCAACATATATTTTCTAGTGCTAAATCCTTGATCCTTTGATTCTATCCACTAACACATCCATATTTTTATGCCTTATCTTGTTATGGATTTGACCTTGGATTCACAAAGGATGAAATTCTATTATTTCTATAATTTTAGCAAAGTTTATATTTTTTCAGGTTTTACTAAGCAAAAAAAAGACTTCTCAGATAGGCACAACAGTCAGCTACACAACTGTTGCCCAAGGACTGACGTACGTTAGGTGATGCTCATTCACTTAAAAAAATGTATTTTTTTAACCATAGCAATTCACAATGGCCAAACACTAAGTAAGCCATTGAAAGTTACTGTTTATGTTTTTGGAGGTTGGGCCAATGCTAACAGAATTACATATTTTTGAGAATAAGTTTAGTATTTCATTGATAAATTGAAAAAAAATTCAGCTAATATTCTCATTTATTTTATAAAGCGAGTACAAGCTCTATAGTTTGTCTGAAATGTGGATTGCATAAAAGATTGTAATGGGAAATGATACTGGAGACAGATTGAGGAGAGCCTTATAGGTTGGGCTGACTAGTTTAGATTTTGGATAAACTGCAATAGTCCTGGGACTTCTGTAGATTTTTCAGCAGGAAATGTCATGGTTAGTATTATGTCTTAGGAAGATTATCTAGGCAGTAGCTTGAAGAATGTGTTGGAGAGAGGAGTTATCAGGTATATTGGTTAGGAGCTTACTATAATAGATAAGGTGAGTAGTGATGAGTCTCAAAAGAGGATGGATATAAGAGAATTTTGTAGAAGAAGAAATTAACAAAGTTTGATATATAATTGGATATAGAGGTAAAAGAGATGCATACTTAAAATATTATGACGAAATGGTGGTGGTTTCATCACCAAAGGATAATATAAAGAAAGAAATTAAGGATAAATAATAAGTTCAGCTTTAATGTGCTGTTTTCAAAATAATCAAATAATCAAAACTAAGTTCATCAGACAACTGGTGATGCAGGATAGGAGTAAAGAAAAGAGAAAGAAATTAGGGCTGTTTATATATTCATATAAATACACATACATATATACATGTGTATATGTATAGGTATTTGGTAATCATCTTCATAAATTTGAAAATTGAATTTATGGAAGTTGATAAAATCACCCAAAATTTATCAATAGAGGATATAATGGCAAAGCATTGCAGTTTACTTGCAGCATACCCATGCTTAGGTTTGGGAGATGGACCATGCAGAAAAAAAATCACCTTGGTAAATCCTGATTAAACAGATAAGAACTAAAACAGACAGTGCTATGAAATTGAATAGAAGAGAATATGCAGTCAAAGTTGCCAACAGTATGATAAGTTTCAGAAAGTTCAAAGGGGTAAGGATTGAAAAAAAGGCACCATTTTAGCAATTAGGAGATCACAGATAACCTCTGAGAACAATTTCAATAGAGTGATGGGGTTAGAAGCCAGATTGAAAAGGGCATAACATTGAGTGGGTGATGAGGTATTAGAAGCAGGGAACCCAGAAAAATCTTTCTATTACTTTAGTGCTGAAATAAAGAAGGGATGCAAAATTATAACTTTAGAGATTCATTATTTCTAATTCACACCCTACACATAAGCTTTTATTAAATTAAATTATATAAGTACTATAGCTTTCACAGTTAACACACACACAATTAAAAGAGATGTTAGAAGACATTTAGTTTTACCTTCTCACTTTATAAATGAGAAATCTGTGGTCTAGAGAGGGAATGTGATTTAACCAAAGTGGTACATTTAGTATGTAAAGCGGCAAAGCATAATCAATGTCTTGCCTGGATGCACCATGATAACAGGTATTCTAAACTTACAGTTTTTATAATAAAAATAGAATATTACAATTCCATTTACATATTTCAGTCCAGAAGAAGTTTCTTTTTAGTGGAAGAAACCTAAACTGTGAACTCCAAGCAAAATTTTCAAAGAGGAACTTCCCTAACTTTCCAGAAAAGCACTCATTATAAGTTGTGTGAATTCACTCAATTTGTCAACTCTCAACACAATGGAATTCAGTTTTTTTTTTCCCTTGAAGAAAATTTCGAATCATAAAGTCACAGAATGTCAGGGGTGGAAGCTACCTTAGAAATCATTTAGCCCACCTGCTTTGTTTTATAAATGACTGAATTACATTAATTTTAAGATTAGTTTGGAATTATACTTATCTAATCAGGCACTTTTTAGAGTTCTTCAGAGTTTTCCTTAAGTTCAAGATAGGCTTTTGACCTTTCAGAAATGTGGTGAGATATATGGGATTGCCTATTAATTTACTGTATTCCTTTTACACATAAGACAGAAGGCTAACAAACAAAGTGTAGTCAAGTCCAGGGATGGAATAAAAGGAAATTTTAATCTGAATTGACAAAAACTGATTTGAAAAGAGCAGTAAATTGTAAAAGATCTTGAGTAGGATCCTGATCTCTTATGAATAAATTTTTTAAAATTATTTGACAGTCTTGAACATAGTTATGAAAAAAATTAAATGAACATATTGTTTTGGAGATGATGATATGAAAAGAAAAATATGCATTTGAAGGAGGCAAATGCAATCACATTGTTTTATGTTTTTGTGTAATGAAGTTGTAAGCATTGCAGGACAGTACTTTATACCTTAGAAATGGTGATATAAAAGGATGCTAGAGAGAAAAAAAAAGAGCTCAAGATCATGCACTTTTCTATTATCTAACTGTATACATGTTTTCTTATCAGAATAAAATATAATTTATCTCATTTGAGTTTGCCTTTTAAGTCCCTAGAATTTATCACAGTCTTGCACATAAAAGGGTCTTAATAAATGTTTATTGTAGTTGTAGTTGCTACATAAAAAGAAACTCTTAGAAAGCTCAGAATTTCTTCTGTTTTATATTTAAAACCTGTGTTTTCAATGCTTTTAAAATTTTTATACTACAATCATATATTCCTCATCCAACTAGAAAATTCAATTCCCCCCTTGTTTACTAAGGAAAACACCTGAAAGTAATGATTCCATCTAATTAGGTAGGTAACTTTCTACCTTTAGCTGCTCTGTTAAGAGGATTTACATATATTTCATTATTTCTCAAAGAAATCTTTCTAAATCATAGTTTTGACTATGTCATCCCCTTGTGCTAAATACTACATAGGCTTTTTATGACTCCCAGGGTCAAATATAAATTCTATTTTGGTTTTAAAGCCTTTAATAATCTGACTTTCTCCTACCTTTCTAGTCTTCTGATGTCTCCTACAAAGTAACATTGCATTCATAAGATAATTTATTCTTTCCTCCCTCCCTTCCTCCCTCCCTCCCTCCCTCCTTCCCTCCCTCCCTCCCTCCCTCCCTCCCTTTTCCTTCCTTCCTTCCTTCCTTCCTTCCTTCCTTCCTTCCTTCCTTCCTTCCTTCCTTCCTTCCTTCCTTTCTTCTTTCCTTCTTTTTGTCTTTTTTCTTTCTTTCTTCCTTCATTTTTGTTTCCTTCCTTCTTTCTTTCTTTCCTTCTTTTTGTCTTTCTTTCTTTCTTCCTTCATTTCTTTCTTTCTTTTTCTTCCTCGCTTCCTTCCTTCCTTCCTTCCTTCCTTCCTTCCTTCCTTCCTTCCTTCCTTCCTTCCTTCTTTCTCTCTCTCTCTCTCTCTCTCTCTCTCTCTCTCTCTCTCTCTCTCTCTCTCTCTCTCTCTCTCTTTGTTTCCTTCATTTGGATGCTATATCTCTCTTCCCCATCTTGGCTAATTTTGAAAAACAAACGCATTAGGTATCTTTACTGCATCTCTCACTCACATCCAAATCCTTTAACATCTCACTTCCAGTCTTATCATTCAAAAAGAATTGCTATCTGTAAGTTACCAATAATCTTTTCATGCAAAATATAATTGACTTTTAAGTTCTGCATTGTAGTCTACTGATTACCACTTTGGCCCTCTTCACTGCTATCTGTGTATTTAAAATAATTTTTTATTAATAATTTTATTCCATGTTCCACTGCCATATATTTTGCTGCTAGCATATATAATAGTGAACTCAGATTTAAAAAAAAATGAGAGTAACATACAACTAAATTTGAATATTCAATGATGGCATCCAGCTTTTCTATGACATATAACTGAAAGAAGGAGAGTATTAATTCAAGAGATAATAAATGACGAGGTAAAAATGAGATGTTCCTTTTATTATGTATCCTTCAATAGATTGTCTCATCTATCATCTTCATTCTTTGACTTATTTTCAATGTCTCCCTTTATAATAGATACTTCCACATTCTTTCCTCTCACTCTCTTCTTAAAGCCTTACAATCTGGCTTCTGCTCCTTTCATTTCACAAAAATTGCTCTCTCTCTAGAGTCACTAATGATCTTTTATTTGCTAAATCCAATAGAATTCTTCCCCAAATTTATTCTACCTGAGATCTTTACAGACTTTGGTACTGTTGATAACTCTCTTTCCCTTAATAATACTCTTTTCTTTAGGTTTTTTTTTTTTAGCATACTACTCTCTCCTGATTTTTCTCCTGTCAACATATCCACTTCTCTGTGTCCTCCTGTAGATCTTCCTGCAGTTCATGCCTTTTAACCATGTGTCCCTTTTGTCCTTGGTCCTCTTCTTTTCTCCCTTTATGCAACTTCACTTGGTAAACTCATTGGCTCTTATGGATTTAATTGCCATTTCTATGCTGACAATTCTCAAACCTACTCTTCCTTCCCCAATTGTTCTGCAGACCTAAGATTCTGAATCTCCAGTTTTCTTTCAGGTATCTCAAACTAGATATCCAAGCAGACATTTAAATATAATATGGCTAAAAATAATCTATTATTTTTCCTCCATTCCTCCACTATAACTTTCTCCCCTATTCATACATTCTTTATTGTTGTGGAGAGCAACACTATCCTCCCAGTCTCTCAGATTTTCAATCTAGGAGTTTTACCACATTCTTCTTCAACTTTCACCTGCCATATCCAAAGTATTGTCCATTTTACCTTTGCAACATCTCTTGAATGTTCCCCTTCTCCCTGACATTTCCACCATTCTAGGGCAGATTCTCATTACCTGATTCCTAAACTATTGCAATAGTCACTGGTCTGTTTGCCTGCCTCAACTTTTCTCTCCTCTACAATCCATCCTCCACTAAAATGGCACTAAAATGCTAGGTTTGATAATGTCACTCACTTATTTAGTAAATTCCAGTAGTTTCTCATTGCTTTCAATAGCAGATAAAAATGTCCTTTGTTATACAAAGCCTTTCAAACCCATTTTCTCCCACTTTTCCAGTTACACCCTACTCTATGTTATGTACTCTTCAGTCCTGTGACAACAAAGCCTTTCATCTCTCAGTTTTGAGCATTTTCTCTGGCTGACCCCCATGTCAAATCTGCTCTTCCTTCTTTGGTCTAACTTCTGGCTTTCTTGGCTTTAAATTCCCACCTAAAATCTCAGTTAATGCTCCCCTATCTGTTATTAGTTCCAGTGCTTCATTCTATTATTTCCCTACTATTTATCCTGGGTATAGTTTAATATGTATGTGTATACATACATAATATACAAATGCATATGCATATATGTCCATATGTATAAATATAGGGATGCATATATACATTTATGTGAGCATATATGTGTGAATAAATTCTCACAGACATATATACATATTTGTTTTTATGTTGTCTTTCCCGTTACATTGCAAGTTTCTTGAAAGCAAGGGCTTTCATTTCCCTCTTTTTGTATCCCTAGCACTTAGCATAGTACTTGGCACATAGAAGTTATTGATCGATTTAGATATTTGAAGGATAGTTATTTTAAAGTATGTAGGGTTAGGAGATAGTGACTTCAATGCTATCCCAGAAAGCTGAATTAGAACCTAATGGATACAATTTGCAAAGAGTCAGATTTGGACTAAACATGATGGAGAATTTTCTAACAATTAAAGCTGTCTATTAGTGTAATAGCTTTCTCCAGTAGGTGGTAAGCTCCATTCTCTGGAGATATTTAAACAGCGGCTGAATTACCATCTGTTAGGAATGTCATAGAAAGTATTCCTCACTGAGTAGGAGGTTGAACTAGATGACCTCCCTAGTCCCCTCTAACATTATATTCTGTGATTCTTTTATCCTAAGAGCTGTCATTGCTCTTGGAGCTCCAAATGTCAGCTTGAGATAAAAAGTTCCTTTTCTTTTTTCATCTACTTTCAGTTAAAAAAAATTAAGCTCAGACCTCAGATTTTTATCTTCAACTGTTTTTAAATGAAGTTTGGTGGAAAGAAAAAAAATTCTTTCAGCAAAACAAATTAACTTTCTAAAATGTTTCCATATCAATGAAATACAATTGTTTGAGATACTGTTTGCTTATTCTCTTCTCATGCTCCACAAAGTGTACTTATATATTCTGAATAGTTTCATCTACTGTCTTCATCCTATTTTAGTCATTATAACTGCTGACTTCACTATTGGCTTCACAGATTCTTGATTTTTTAATTTAATTTAATTTTTAAATCAAATCTAATTAACTTCATTTATACCCTGTCCTCACTGGAAACTATCCTGCTGCCAAGATCTAAAAATCTGGGATTTCCTTCTGAATATAATCTCCTGTTTGTGTCTCCCTTCTACCCTCCTTCCCCTGATGGCTTTGACTCCATTTTATTTTTTCTAGTATATTAGCCTGTTTTCTGATTTATTTGATTCCCTAGCCTACATAAGCAATTATTTAAAAATTGATTTTAATTATACTCTTGAATCTCTAGCTCTCTTTGTGTTCTGCCATGCCTATGTCATCAATCCTCAAATGGACAAATGCCATTTATCTATTTACTTGGTTCCTTACAGTAGTCAAAACCTAAGTTCTGGACTACACCAAACATTTATGCCATCTGACCTCAGCTGCTCCTCAAGCCTTTCTGTCAATCCTTTTCTGTCTATTGCTATTATTCATGTTTAATTGACTTTCCACTGCATTATTTATAATAGCTGTTCCAAACTTTACTACTCTCTTCAATCAACCACCTCTATCCCTATGCAAGTTGCTTTTTAAAATCTTTTTTCCCAATAATGTTTTATTTTTCCAAATATATATAAAATAATTTTC
Source organism: Myrmecobius fasciatus (assembly GCA_023553655.1). NCBI lineage: Eukaryota > Metazoa > Chordata > Mammalia > Dasyuromorphia > Myrmecobiidae > Myrmecobius > Myrmecobius fasciatus. The sequence continues at coordinate 82,256 of JAJPUD010006433.1, forward strand.
AATATTCATTTTTGTAAGATTTTGTGTTGCAATTTTTTCTCCTTCCCTATCTTCCCTCCCCTCTCCTTAAGATAGAAAGTAATTTGATCCTTTTATACATTATTTCCATATTTGTCATGTTGTGGAAGAAAAATGAAACCAAAACAGAAAAAAACACAAGAAAGAAAAAATAAATAAAAAGGTGAAAATTATATGCTTCAATACACTTTTAGTTTCCATAGTTCTCTCTCTGGATGTGGATGGCATTTTTCATCTCAAGTCTATTGGAATTGTCTGGTCCCACTGCATTTTAAGAGTCAAGTCCATCACAGTTGATGATCACCTAATCTTGATGTTACTTTATATTACATTCTTTATATGCCAGTTATTTTGTTATGGTGATGTTGTCTCCTATTAAATTGATACGACAAAGGCCAGCTATAATTCACTTTCAGCTTTCTTTATCTCTAGAACAAAATGTCTGAAACTTACCTGATTCTTTTCTTCTTTTCTCCTATCAGATAGAAGGAAGTACAAACCAGATTAACACATCCACTTGGGCTTTTTATATTTTTTTCTCTTATGGATCCTTGATTTCTCAAAAATTTGTTTTCCTTTAAATTTCAATAAATCTCTTTATTTTAACTTTTTCTATCTTCCTGAAAAAAAGATTGATATTTCTCTACCATAAAACTAATGAGAAAGAAAATTTTCCCTATTCCCACCCATTTCCTTGAATATGATCATCTATTTTTTTCCTTTTATCTTCAACATTTTTCAAAAATTAGTTTATAGTTAAAATCTTTTTCTTCATAATTATTACTTCATGACTACTTGAAATTTAGCTTTTAATTCCCAGAACTCAACTGAACCTGTTCTTTCAAGATAACTTTGCACCTTCTAATCACCAAATCCTTTGTGAATGACTATCATTTGAACATCTCATGAAATTACTGATATTGACTTGCCTCTACTTTTTGAAATTTTCCTCTCTTAACTTCAATTACTACTCTATCTTATTCACTATTTTGTAACAGCTCCCTTCTTCGTCTTTCTGCCCCAATACATGATAGCATTACCTGGAATTCTATCTTTGTCCCTCTTTTGTTCTTTCACTATATCCTGTCAATCTTCCCAGCCATTTTAAACGTTTCTATCAGCATTCTGACCTTCTTTCTCACCTTTCTCTCAACTGGACTCAGGCTCTTTCCCTTTTGCACTGGGCTAAAATCAATGAAATTTTGCTTTCTCTTGCTCTCTTACATAGGGCCACTACCCCACTTCCTGACCATTTCCAAACCATGCTTTTTCCCCTTTTTTATCTGTTCCCTTTTTATTTCCCCTTTATCGGTTGTCTTTCCTTATTACAATGTAAGTGGGCAGAGTAGCTCTTAATTCTTTATGTTTGTGTCCTCAATACTTAGTACAATGCCTAACATATAAATACTGCTTTTTTTATTCACTAATTAATATATTTATGTTCAATATAGAAGATCCCCGAATCTATGTGCCTTATATTCCTTCTGAGCTCTAGTTCATGATCTCTAACTTTTAGCTCAATATCTTCACTTAAATGTTTTATTGGTACAATTTTCCTAAAACATATGTGTCTTCCAGTGATTTGACTATTTCCATTAAGAAAACAATTATCTTTCTTGTCACTCTTACTTTAAATATTAAAATTCACTTTTGATTTCACCCACTCACTTCTATATCAATTAATCTCTAAGTCTGACCAGTTTGACATTTTGACATTAAAATATCCCTCAAACTTCTGTTCTCTTCTCTCCACTTTGTTTCTTTCACCTTATTTCAGGTGAGCATTAACTTCCGTGAAAACTGTACTGTTATACTAACTTCCTATGCACTACTGGCTGATGAATAGGTCCCAAAGAACAATACTGATTAAGCCACTGTCCCCCATCCCTTCTGACAGAATGCAGTAGCTTCATTGCTTTTGTAATGAAATCTAAACTCCTTAGTGAAGTATATACAGCATCTTCACAATAAGATACTAGTCTACCTTCCTCTCATTTCCTTTCTTTTTATCTATCTATGATCTGGGGCTATTTACCCTTTCACTCTCTCTCCCTCCCACCCATAAACATAGCTTTTACTTTTCTACTTCTATTCATTTATTCAGAATATATATTCTCCCCAGAATGCAACTTCCTTTTCTTAGCACTCATTCTAATTGTGCAATTTTTCTCCTTTCTTTCAAAGCCTATGTCAAATGTTACTTTCTCCATAATGTTTTTCTTTAATCCCTCATTGGAAAGTTCTTTCCTATTACTGAATACCTACATAGTGCTTGGTCTGTGCAGTACATTAGAGGAAGGAGTCATTCTGATTCTGAAAAGTAGTAGTGCTACATAGAGATAGAAGTTAACAGAACTTTATTGCTCATCATCAGGAAAAAAGAACTGTTACAAGTGGAATAATCTAGGTGGATGGCCTCTACTGCCTTAGTCCATGGTCATCAATCCTGATTGGTTCAAAATGTTTATTCCCAAAACTCCTCAGGGCTCAAACTTACATAGAGGTTTAGACAAAGAACCTACTTATTTCTAATAGGAGACTGCCCTGTCATCCATGAGGGGATGGTAGTAATTTGAACTACTGACATGAGGGTATTTTCTGAATTGCCTAATAATGAAGAAGAAACAAAGAGCCAATACCCAGGAAATTTAGCACTAATTATGTCCCACAAGCAAGAAGGGGGATGGGTAGAGAGGGAAAGGCAATATTTAGTTTTATTAGTCTGAGCATACAGGCATTCCAGGTTGCAGAGGCCACATCAGTCAAACAATTATCCCTTTCTCACAATCTGTTTCACTTCTGCTTGGTTTCCATAAATCTAGTTCTTCCTGAACTATAGCAATATACATACACATACTAACTTTCCTGATTAAACTACAAATCTCTGTTATACAGGAATTGCATTTTATTCTGTTTTATATATCCCACAGTATCTATAGTATTAAAGTGCATTGCATATAATTACTATTTACAAAATATTGATTTTGAAGCTATCATTTAAAATATTTATTCAAATATACCTAGCTTTTGAATACAATTGCCAATGTTATAACATCTTCTAGTTAGCAATGTTTACATTTCTAAGGTATATTAGAACCATAAGATAATGCTCTAGGTATTGAAAAACAAAAAAAAAATTACTAGAGAAAATATACTATTGGGTTGCACTCATAAGAAAAGTAACATTCTTAATTAGTGTTTGTTCACTTATATTAAAATGGAAGAAAGGAGGGGAGAGAACTAGCATTAATTAAGCAGCTACTTGGTGCCAGACACTGTGCTAAGTTCTTTATAAATATTATCCCCATTTAATCCTCATAACATATCTCTCAGATAGGTGTTATTAACATTTCTACTTTATGATTGAAGAAACTGAAGGCAAAATAAGTGACTTACTATTTGAAATTGAATTTGAACTTAGGCCTTCCTGACTCTAAGCCCAGCACATTGTACATTATATAATTTAGAATTATTCTTTATTCTTCTCAAAGTTTTAATGAGTCTAATTCATCTACATAATCTACAAATGGGTCATTAACCCTTTTTGACTGTTAGTCAACCATGTAGATGGACTTCAGTGCTTCAGTGTGAAAAGAAATAACTTTTTATATAATATTGACAGTTTGAATTATTGAATAGGAGATGTTGTGGTCATCTAGTCCAATGTAGTAATTTAAGGGGAGGATACTGAAGCCCACAAACTTTAGATTATTTGATGTAGGTCACACAGATAGTGACAGAGCTAAAACAAAACCAATGTCTCTTGGGATCCTAAACCCATCTGTTCTATTCCACTATGTGGCTTTCTTCATTTTGTATCTTCTTATTAAATATTGTTATGATAAACAAAAGGAAACATGATGGAATAGATAGCTCACGGGACTTGAAGTCCTACATTCAAATTTTGTCAGATATTTATTAGTTGGTGTGATCCTGCTCAAGTTACCTAAACATATCCAGCTCCCAGATTCCTTATCTGTAAAAAAAGGAAATTGGACTTAATGATCTCTAAGTTTTTTTCAGTTCTAAATTGATAATCCTATGACCATTATTAGGTTGCTGAGTTATGTCTAAATATCACTAAATGCATTTCTTTTAGCAATGTAGAATTATCCTTTAGCTTTGTCCATTTATTGCAGCAGCAGTGAGCACAATGTATACTTAATTTTTGTGGATGGCCTAAACCTTTCACTCTCCTATCACGAAAGACTTTTCAATATTAACATTCCCAGGAGGACTTACAAACATAATGTTTATCAGCTCCAATTCAAAAGGACTGCTCTGTTTGTCATCAACTCATTTTTCCCAAATTGTTCTTCAAACAAATCTAGCAGGAAAAATACCTACTGGCAACAGTAATCTTCCACTCAGTCTTTGACAGTTAAACCTCGTGACTGGGTAAGACAAGAAACAGAGAAGTGCCAAAAGCATGGAACTGAGAAGTAGAGGCAATCCCTAGTTTATGGAGTTGATATTTCAAACAGGCTGTGTGGTATTCCAAAAAATTTCTTATCTTTGACTTTCATTTCTCTCCCTCCTTTTCCTAATGTAGTTTTGAATGACCCCTGTAAATATTTCATTATATTTTATCCTGCCCAAAGGTCTTGAAAACAAGAATTTGAAAGAGCTCCTGAAGGCCTTGTTTTTTTTTCTTTTTCTGGTAAAAAAGAAATAATAATAGAGCATTATTGACAACTTAGAAAAGAGCTTTAGGCACACAGGACTTAAAAAGATCATTTTTCTGATAATACACAAGACCTAAATGGAATAATAACATCATAAATTATTCTATGGATTTTGCTAATGTAATTCTTCAGAGTATGACATACTCTGAAGGCCACAGCTGAAAAAGTCTAAGAAACTGTTAAGATGGAATCAAAGCTTGGTTTTAAAGCTCACTACAAAGCTTTGCTCTTAAGTAAAGCCATATAGGGCAATCTCAACTCTTTTTAATAATCCAAATTAGCCCAATAGAAATGCTGCCCAAAGAAATCGTAAAGGCAGGAAAAGGCCCCACATGTGCAAGAATGTTTGTGGCAGCCCTTTTTGTAGTGGCTAGAAACTGGAAATTGAATAGATGCCCTTCAATTGGAGAATGGCTGAATAAATTATGGTATATGAATATTATGGAATATTATTGTTCTGTAAGAAATGACCAGCAAGATGATTTCAGAGAGGCCTGGAGAGACTTACATGAACTGATGCTGAGTGAAATGAGCAGAACCAGGAGATCATTATACACGGCAACAACAGTACTATATGACGATCAATTCTGATGGACATGGCTCTCTTCAACAATGAAATGTTTCAAACCACCTCCAATTGTTCACTGAAGAAAGCCATATACACCCAGAGAGAGAGGTGCGAAATGTGGACCACAACATAACATTCTCATACTCCTTGATTGATGTTTGCTTACATTGTGTTTCCTTTATCTGATATATCGTTTGTGTAGATAAGATTTTTCTTGCACACCAATGATAAGTTTGGAAATATGTATACATATATTCGATTTGCCAATATTTTAACATAATTAACATGTAGTGGATATCCTGCCATCTAGGGGAGGGGTGAGGAGTTGGGGGGAAAATTTTGTAACGGAAAGCTATGTAAGGGTTATTGTTGAAGAATTACCCACACATATGTTATGCAAATAAAATAAAATTAAAAAAAATAATCCAAATTAGGTAAATAAATATGAAATATTTTATAAGTAGAAAATCAGAGGGTATTTAATTCCCTATTCATTTTACACATCAGAAAATGGAAGACAAGGGGGAGTTAAGCTATTTGTCCAAAGTCACAAAGGTAATATGTTTCTGTGGTAGAATTTGAACTTCTAGCTTTTAACTCAGTATTCTTTCCCCTGTACAACAGCCTCCTCTTGCTTACTTCTCTTTTTAATTTTTCAAGTGTAAATGCTTTTAGAAAATACATAGAAAGTCATCAACTCAGTTAAAATGTTTATTAGGCCACTCCTAATTTGTTTCAAAATATTACCCAATTTCTCCAGACCAACAGGCACTGTTTCTTAATGAATAGAAAATCAGCCTTGGATCAAGTAAAAGGTGGCTTCCAGGGCTGCTTCTGGTAAATACTTGAATTCCTAGATAAGTTATTTAACCTTTTATTGACTCAGGCAGCTCTCTAAGATTATAAATTAAAGGTATTATCTTTTCTGAATAGGTAAAAAGTTTATTTGTGAGGAGTTGCTTTCATCAATGAAACATGACTCCAGTTCATTTCCCAAAGTAACTAATTCATTGTAAACTCTGAAGTGTGGCCAAAGGACAACATTTATAATTTAGAAAGGAAAATAACAACAAACAATGAACAATTACCTAATATATAATTATTTCAAAGCTAGAGAGACATAGTGGATAAAGTGATGGACTTGAAATCAAAAGAAAGCTGAATTTAAATTCCATCTCTGACTGCTCTTATAACTATGGGCAAATTATTTCTTTTCTTTGAACTCAAATTTTCATATATGTAAAATGAGGATAACATCAATTAATTATCTTAAACATGATTATTTTAATATTTAAATGAAAGAACATATGTGTAATACTTTACATACTTTAGAAAACTCTGTCTTTTGTTTTAGGACTCCAGATTTGATTTCATTGGTTTAGGGCCCTACTGATGAGGAAACTCTGCCAAAGCAAGTGCCTGGCACACAGTAAGCACTTAAAATGCTTATGAATAATAAGTTGACAACATTTTGGTTAAGTGATTTGCCTAGGTTCACACAACTAGAATGTGTAGGATATAGGATTGGAACTCAGATCTTCCTGATTCTAAGGACAGCTCTCTATCTGGTTTTCTTCTCATGTTAACTTGCTGAGTATTATACAGGTCTTTTATTTTTGCTGAACCTATATGAGACTGACTTTAAATAAAATAAGAATTTTGAGAATCAATCAACTAGTAAGTAGTAAGTTCCTACTATGTACCAGCACTGTGTGTGGTGTTAGGAATGAAACAATAAAAATGAAACATCTCTGTCCTCCCTGAAGGAGTTTGCAGAAGATCAGAGGAGGTTATGAAAGCTAGAAAAAATGAGAATAGCTTTCCTTTAAGGGCTAGATGCATTTGCCTTGTAGGGAGAGAGACATGTCCTAATAAAAGGCAACTGCATGCTTTGTGAAAAATGGCGAAATTCCTAATTGTGGCAAACAATTCATATTAGAGAGTGATGATAGATAAATTTGGTTAGGTTGAATTGTGTATGGAATTGATTGTGAAGCAAAGATAAAATTGGATATGACGTAGTGGGCCATAAGGAGCCATTTAGAAACAACAACATATAATCTGGTAGTAGGGAGAAATTGGCATTGAGGAAGAAAATGTCATTTTCTTCAAGACCCTTCAGCAGCTAGACCCTTCTCTTCTTAAGGTTATCTTCAGTCTACTCTGTATGTTTCTTACATATGCTTATGAAGTCTTCTCCTTTTGAAAGCAAGCAGTTTAAGTCAAGGGAACTTCAGCCCTTCTTGTATTTCAGTCACCTAGGCTGGTATTTGTCACATAGTAAGCACTTAATATTCTTCAATTTGTTAACTAGAAGGAGCATATAGAAAGTATCAGAGGGAGAAAACAGTGGAAGTGAGGGTTGACTGGTAACTAAAAATCATTTTTTGTAGTACAAGTGTAAGATGACAAATTTTGGAAATAGGATGAAGTACAAGAAAAGATGTCTTTAAAGGAGAGACATTTTTTGAAATGCATTGCAAAATTTAGAAGATTGTGTCTTTACTATTACTTCTGGACTATTATTTTGACTTCATTGGTAGGGAATACTTGATGAGGAAACTACCAATATAAATGCCTGCCAACTAGTAAGCACTTTAACAATACTCACTGAAGGACTATTTAGCAGTGATTTAATAACTTATTTAAGTGAACTCATGCAGGGTCACAATCCAGCATATTCCAGAGATAGTATTTAACAAGTTGGATATATAGTATGAAGGAAATTATTGAATTATAGAAACTGATCTATAAAAAACTACAACTCCAGGTTGTTAATTTTGGAGCTTGATTAAATGGTAGCACCAGTCATAAGGAACATAAGTAGAAGATGAGAAAAGAAACTGATTTGTTTGTGGTAGATTGGTGGTAGGAATAGATATATTGGATTCAACTTTGGAGATGCTGATTAAATAACCAAAAGGAGAAATATTCTGTAACCAATTCTAAATTACAGAATCAGATCTCAAACTAGAAGGGAGTCATTGCCTTTTTTTTTCTTTTCTGAACTGCTTCCTGCCCCACTTTGCTACTTTTCCACGATTCTTTAATGAGATTTTGGCAGTCATCATTTCTGTGTTCATTGATTTTTATCCAGGCATTTTCACTTCTCTGATGACATCTTAACTTAAGATTTTTAAGATCAGAGTTTTCCTGAGCTCCTGAGTTCACCGACTTTCTTGCCTTCTTCTGCTAAGGCAACTGTCTGCCTCGAGTACAGTGACCCTATACAGATTTCTGACCTGAGGAGAAAAAAGATCCTAGAATGTAGTAGTGCCTCTCAGACTTAGTGGTGCTTAGACCACCTGAGTCATAATATCCTAATGAAGTAAAGACCTTACAAATTTTCTATCTTAAGGACCAGACCTTAAACCAAAACCAACCTGATTCTAGTTGGCTATCAACAGGTCCTAGCTCAAGTCCCATTTGATCCTTTTTTGGGTCCTGATAGACTCAAATTGAATGTAAATAGCAATTATTTCTGCTTTGGCCAGAAACCCTGAGGGTCTTCCCTTCCCAGATTCATTTATTTATTTATATATGCATTTAGAATTTTTGAACTAGGTGAAAGAGGAGATTCTTGTCTCAATTGCTACTTAACCTTAACTAAAAATATTAGACTCATTGATTGGAGAGAAATGAAAATTTTGGGGCCACTCAGATTCCCACGAAGACTGCAAATTTACTTGACAATAATCATTTACTGAATTCTTTTGAAGAATTACCAATATAAGAATGACCTGACTTTTTTATATTTTACATTTTATTCAAATGTCTCAAAATCAGGAAACTAAAACTATCCAGATGAATATTAGATCATGGGCTGTTTTTACTACACTTTGGTCTAAAGATGAAGAATATATTCCTTCAAAGATGAAGCCAAAATCATTCCAAATAATACACTTTCCTTAAAACATTTGGCAATTTTGGGAGATAGTAAATGCCTCCTTTAATTTAAAGGAAACAAGTAAAATGATGATAAATCTTTTTCATTAATGCAGAAAAAAATTTCCATCAAATTTTTTCTTAGTGTTTTATTATCACAAGAAAGTCATGCAGATTCTTCAAAGAAGATATCAGTGAAAAGTGCGATCTAGAAGGTCTTGCCAGGGTGGAAAAGAGAAGATTTAGTAATGGTATTGGTTGTTCAGGGACAAACATTTAAATTTGGAGAAGCTTATCACCTGACACCCATCAGTTGATACATGCTTCTCTTCTGTCTCCACTCCTTCTTACAGATACACTACTAAGATAGGGAAAGGTTGCCATCTGTATGGGTTGAAGGAGAAATTATAAAGATACTGCCACACATTTGCCCTATTGAAATATACGTACATTTTCTTTAAATTGCTGAGCCAAATCTCTGGAATCTAGAATCCTATATATCTTCTTTTTTGCAACCCAATTTTGTTTTCACTTTCTTCTTTATACCATGGCATAATTATTCATTACACTTTGGATGCTGAAATAGTTTGGGATCATCGATCAATGAATATTCAATCCAACTTGGTTTAGGCAGAAACTGGCATGAGCAGTTACTCATCAGGGTGTAATAGACTTGTCATGTTGATTGATGCAACATGATATGTGATTGGATTTTTAAGGTCAGAAAGTGCTTGACAATGATTAGGATAACAATTTTGTTGCTGCATCAGAATGAAGTGTAGTCAATGCCTGCCAATATTGGGCACTTACCCTTCTTTTATTGTCTTTATGATTTCAATCTTTCTACCAAATATGGGAAGGTTTTTAAGTGTATTAATTTTTTCCACAAGATGTGGATTTTATCATATCAACTTTTCAGAGAAGGTTACTTTTATACTATTTTTTATGTTCCATACTCAAATATTTAAATAGATATATGATCTCATCTATTAGAATGCTACCTTCAATGAAGGATATCAGAATCCATTTATGCCTATCTTTATTATGAACTCTGGTCAGAATTCTTGTCTAAGTTCATGGCAGTATATCTATTTAGACAATTGGGATCTTCCTCATTTTCCTCTAAACATGAGAATATCATTAGATTTCCCATTGTTATTCCCCATTATTTTCATGGTATTAGCCCATCTTTTTTTTCCCTAATCATGTCTCTCCCTAATGACATTCTTTATTTCAACTTTTTCATAAGTTACAGCCTGCTTACATTTATCAGGAAATTCTCTATAGTTTCCAATATGATACTCATGTTTGATTCTTAGGTACTGAAGGATTCCATGGTTCATAATCATTATTAATATTAATTACATAAAAGAAGTCTTTTTTCATGGAAATTTTAGAGTCTATAAAGAACATTGCAATTTCTAGTAGGCAATTGAGCCCCTCTACTTCTGATTAATAAAGGGGCTTAACCATGTGTTCCATCTCTCCCAGCTAATTAATAAAGTATAATCTCTATTGGTTGTCAAACTAATTGTATGTCATAATCTGTATAAAAGATGTGCTTTAAATGCTTGGTTAAATTAACCATTTTTAATGGTTCTGCATACTGGTGTGCTTATGGATTTTTAATACCTAGTTCTCCAAAATATTCTATACAAGACACGCTTTTAAGTTTAATTTGAATTATAAATATTTTCATCATTTATTAAATTTAAACAATCAACAAAACAATAAATTATATACTGATTTGTAGACTTTGCTGATTCCCAAGGTGTAAAGACTCACACTGAAAAATGAGCATTTGGTTCTTGTGAGTTGGCTTCAGTACATCCTTGATTATAGATCTCTTGAAGAAGACATTACAGTGTTACAAAGTTTGAACCAATAAGCACTGTGTCATACTAATGTGGCAATATGTGGAAAGACATCATTAACCATAAGGAATCACTCTCTAAATAATATTCTCTACTCTAATGCTTCTATGAATGTGGTGTAAACCTTTAGTGAGCATCTTTTGTTATTTATTTGTTTGTTTAGTTAGTTTTGAGGTTCAAAGAAGAACATTATCTTTGTGGCTATATCAATAAAAGAATCTTGAATAATATGAATGAATGGACAAGATGCATCTTATTGGGATACAAGCTTTGTGGCAGATTTTATTGCTGTTAAAAATAAATGTTGTCGAATGAGATGTTTCAAACCAGTTCCAATTGTTTAATGATGTTTGCTTGCATTTTGTTTTCCTTCACAGGTATTTTTTTTCCTTATAGATCCAATTTTTCTTGTACAGCAAGATAACTGTATAAATATGTATACATATATTTGATTTGTCATATAGTTTAACATAATTAACATGCATTGGACTATCTTCCATCTAGGGAAGGGGGTAGGGGGAAGGATGGAAAAATTTGTAACTGAAGGCTTTGCAAGGGTCAATGTTGAAAAATTACCCATGCATATGTTTTGCAAATAAAAAGCTTTAATTGAAAAAAATGTTGTCATTATGAATAAAACCAAGAGATGTAATTTACAAGTGATTATTTGCTTTTTGCCCTTCATTCTCAAAGAGCACCAAAATGACCTCACAATGTTGGGATCAAGGTACAATGTGTCTGACTGTGATAGATCAGATCAATATGATCTCGAGAAGCTCTACCACAGGTTTGGCACAAATAGTCCGTGTGAATATTTGGAATAGAGATGTCTCTAAACTTGGGCTTTTCACATTTCTTTTTAGCTACTGAAATTCTATTTTGCTTTTAGAGCACAGTGCCTTTATTGATATGGACATGGCATACTGGGCAGTCCTATCCCAGTGCCTCTGATGTCTCACAATTAATTCCAAAGTTCTTCAGGATGTCCCTGTACTCCTTCTTCTGACAGTCTTGTAAGTGCTTGAACAGTGTAATCCTTAAAAAAAGTTTGCTTAAACACATACAGGAGACAGCCAAATATTGCTGCTTCATTCTAGTGAGAAGATGACCCTATAGCCTAGGCTTCCAGTGTGTTGGATTATATTGTGCTTACAGCTCCCAGTATATCCATACCTGCCACTGTCACTTATCTGTTGCCATAGGACTCTGAGGTAGGTAAATGTTAATTTACTGACTATATAGGAAAGGAAAAGTTCACTTAAGATTTTAATGGAAGAAATGTTTCTTTCAATTGATAGGAAGTAGTAGCAATAGGATATATGGAGTTTTGAAGGAGGACCAGTATCTCTTGGGTGAGCCTAAACCCTTTTTAGGGCTATTTATCCACTTCTGATTTTTCTCTGCCATTTAACTTGTGGCTTCAAAAATCTGTAGTACATACATGATCATATCTCAGTAAACTGTCTCAACAGAGGAGCTAAATCATGTCAGGATAATCAATATGAATTAAATGCATTGGTGAGTTAATCAGGTGTCTATTTCATGCTTGTGAAGACTTCCCCTGTTAGAATGGTTAGATGAAACCAATTCATTCCAATGACCATGAAGACCATTCAAGGAGGTACTTTAGGAGTGTTTAGAGCTTTATCAGATACCAAATACTCCAAGGTAATGCACTATATCCCAGACCATCACCAGTTCTCTTGACTTTTGCCTTGCCACTAGATTTTGATGACTGTTACAGAGAGTGAGGTGGAGGAAACTGTGCAACTCTGCCTCACTTAAATCCAATTCAATCATAAGTCAAGACATCATCCCGTATTATGGGTCTTCTTTGAAAAATATGGGACAAATGATAGTAGTAGCAAGAAGCTGTAGTATCTGCTCCTTTTCCTTTTTTTAAAAAATCATTCATTGTATTCGTATTCATTTATTATATTTCATTCACTGTATTTCTCCCAAAGCCTGGTACACAGCAGGTGCTTTAAAAATTTTTTTTATTAAGCTTTTTGTTTGCAAAAAATATGCATGGGTAATTTTTCATCATTGATTCTTGCAAAACTCTCTGTTCCAAATTTTCCCTCCTTCCCCCAAGCTCTTCCCCTAGATGGCAGGAAGTCCAATAGATGCTAATTATGTTAAAATATATGACAAATTGAATATATATATATATATATATATATATATGATTATCTTGCTGTACAAAAAAATCGAATCTACAAAAAAAAAAACCGAAGAGGGAAAACAAAATGCAAGCAAACATCAACAGAAAGTATCAAAATGCTATGTTATGGTCTACACTCAAATCCCACAGGCATCTCTCTGGGTATAGATGGCTTTCTTCATCACCAAACAATTGGAACTGGTTTGAAACATCTCATTGTTGAAGAGAACCATGTCCATCAGAATTGATCATCATATAGTCTTGTTGCTGGGCATAATGATCTCCTGATTCTGCTCATTTCATTTAGTATCAGTTCATGCAAGTCTCTCCAGGCCTCTCTGAAATCATCCTGCTGGTTGTTTCTTACAGAACAATAATATTCCATGACATTCATATACCATAATTTATTCAGCATTCTCCAATTGATGGGCATCCATTCAGTTTCCAGTTTCTTGCCACTACAAAAACGGCTGCCACAAATATTTTTGCACATGTGGATCCCTTTACCTCCTTTAACATCTTTTTGGGATATAGGCCCAATAGAAACACTCAAGCAAGTGCTTGATTGGTTACCAAATAAAAGTCAGTATCCATAGCAGACAAGGAAAAGGATCATTTAATGTCTTTGTATAAGTTAAGTTTTGAGTCGTAATTAATTCAAGTTGAAAAATATGTTCTTTCTCATATTAGCTAAAACTTTTTCATTAAAATGTACATGAGTATGTTTGTGTCTCTGAATGGTAACATTATCCAATATATATTGGATGAGAGCAATATGAAAATCCCAATAATTTAGAAATAGAATTCTTGTACTTAGTTAAATGAAGTAGTAGCATTTCTAGCTTAATTGGAAAAGAAATTTCTCTTTGCTCAGGAGAATAATCAAAACTCAATTTATGCCAATGTAAAATGATAACAATTTTCTGTACTGGAAAGTATTTAATATCCTGTAAATTTTTCTTTGTTTTGTAACCTTAAGTTTTTGAGGATGTGGGAGCATGTATGTCTATGGAGGTGGTACAGAAAATTAAAGTGTAAAATTTCATATCAGAATGCTCTAGTGAATGTGCTGTAAAGAAAAGAAGTAAAACAAATGGAAAAGAAAAGGCATGTGAGTGTGTGTGTGTGTGTATGCGTGTATGTTAATAAATTCTTTAATCAGGATTCTTGCCTTGAAATTTAAGTTATGAGAAAGAAGCACACTAAAGCCAACTCTCACTGATTTTCAAGAATCAATTGTTAAAATTTCAACTTAAACACTTACACCTGGAAATTAAAAATGCTATAAATCAGGGCTTGATTTATTATTATGTTGATTGTCTAGAGTTAGGCAACTTATAGAAAAAATTTGTTTTTTTAATTTTTAATTTATTATTTTATTAAAACTTTTTATTTGCAAAACTAGAAAAAATGTTAATTGTGAAGATTAAACTTAAAAATATGATATTGGATTTTAAGTTCCTTGAGGGTAGAGATTTTTTTTTTGCATTTTTTTATTCCCAGGACTTAACATGGTATTGATTGATGGATGGATCTATACAATTTTCCCCTAACAGATGGTGGTTAAACATTTACCGGCACACTTCTGGATACAAACCTTGAACCCAAACATGGTTTATAACCAAAATGTGAGATAAACCACTGATCAGATTTTTATTGTTCAAAAGGAAGAAGTTACTAAGATGTTACCGGAATAAATCTTAATAGTGTCTCTCCCTCACTCAAGCTTGATAAACTGGTTAGGGTGTTATCTGATCTATCATTTTTGTCAAAGAAATATTCACAATTGTTAATTACATTTGCATCAGTCATGCATATGTTTATTTCTGGAAAGAGTATTATTAAATTAGCATTCTTTCCTCTGTTCTGTTTTGAGTTATATGAACTATTGGTATTGGAGTTAGCTTTTAATTGAACATGGTCTGAGTAGCAATCTCTTAAGAGAACATATTGTGTTAAAGTTAAGTAATGAAGGCATTATAAAGTACCATTAGCTCCTACCATCTAAATGTTGTATTTAAAACCTAACTACACAAAATATTTTTGTCCCACTGACTTGGGATTTGGAAATCAATTTTATAAAACATGCTTTTCCATTATGCTTTAATCATTAGGACACAACTTAGGGAAATACAGATCACTTAAAGATTCCCAGTTGGTACCTTGTCTTCTGTAGTTATAGTAAATATTCCAGTGATGAGTTGTCAGGTGATCCCAAGTTGTGTACAAATATGTTTTGTTAGAATTATGTCAGCTAAAAATAATCCTGCTTCTTTTATTACAACATTTCTGTCAAGCAGTGAGACAGTTGGCCTGTTTAATGTTGCAAATGCCATTTCTTCTGTAGGATGTTTATCCATAGTGACAACAATGTCACATCGGTATCTTATAGGTTAGTAGAGGAAGCCAACTGTCAACAACTTTGTGATGAAAAAGATCACTAGGGCAATGAATTCAAGGAAGATGAGGATTTAGAAATGCTTGTGGATGCCTGCAAAGTAGATTATGTAATGCCAGGTGCCTAAGTAGACAGCAGAGCAAAAACTGCACATGAATCATACTTAGAAGGTGTAGAATGATAGGTGATTTCCTGGGCATGAATAGTCCCTCCATTGATACAAGTTAGAACTCATTACTGCTTACTTGGATGTTAGTTTTTGTGACTTTTATATATGTTTTTTTATCTTCTATCCTATGATCAACTAAGCACTACTGAAGGATTTTCTCTTATTCTTTTTATATCTACTGGATATCAATGAGATACTCAGGTTGTATACCATTATCTCTCATTTTCAGTATGTGACTCTTGGCCTTTCTTTATCACAATCTTGGTGATGTCTTTTACTCTGCTTCCTAGGAACTTGAATAATATGAGATAGCCTGCTTATATCCATCAAAGGTCCTGACATTGATCTTTGAGCTGTTAATAATTTTTGTTTTTCTGTGATCATTGTATTTTATGATTCATAGTCTTATACTTTCAATGAGAGAATGACATTATTAAAATGAAGAGGTTTTTTCTTTGATTTGTTTTGTTGCTGGTGAGTGGTTTTTCACATACAATTTTCAGATAAGTATATATCATGACATTTATTAAAACATTTATTTGTCAAGAGAATGACTAGAATTTAAGTACTTGATATGGCAAGGGACCCTGAAATATAAATTAAATACAATAACCAAATTAAAATAAAACAAAATATTTCTATTTAGTGATGTTCTGAAGATTACTTGGTAATATATTAGACAAAGAAAAAATAACTTACAAAATTCACAAAATGAAGTTGAGAATGGAAGTTGAATGAAAGTAAAATTTTCTATTTCCTTTAATATCTTCTCTTTTTATTGGACACAGTGTAAAGATAACAGTTTAGATAGATCCCTTCTTTTATTCTTGTAATAATTTCTCATAAAGAAGAATGTTCTCTAATGTAGACCTAATTGCCTTGTGGTTTTACTATATGGAATAATGGCTCAGATCTCATTCAGAGATGGTAGTATTGAATGAGAATCTTTTAGACAAAGTAAACAATTTAAACAAAGGTATTTAGTGGGAAAGTGAGTGATATATTTAGGGAATAAAGCACAAGAAAAAAATGGTAGAATTGGAGTCAGGAAGAATTGAGTTTAATTATTACCTTTGGCACTTACCTGAACAAATTGCTTACCCTCACTCAGCCTCTGTTTCCTCATTGATAAAACAAGGAATATTAATTGTATACCTACCAGCAGAATCACCTACTTTTCAGGATTGTCATAAGCCCTTAAAGAGACAATATCTTTTACTTTTTATTCATTGAAATGCTAAATGAATGCCAATTGTTTATATTCCTAATATCACCACCACCATGACCATTTTAATTTAGGAAAGTTTCCCCCCATGCTATTTCTGAAAAGGTAATAACACTATAACCTATTCTTTACTCTTTTTTAGCTTAAAGATTTCTTAGAATCTTTGGCATTTCATGGATTGGGACAAAACTCAGGGCAAAGGTTTTTAATTTTTGTTTCTAAGATCTGTCAATTATATAAAGATATGAAGAACTTGGATGAAAAAAATTCTCTAATGTCTAACTGAAATTTAGCATTTTCTTAAAATAGGAATAAAAACATTATTTTGAAATGGGAGAGGACAGACTGCCAAAAGAGTCTATGATACAAAAATTACTTCTGGAACACATGGACTGGAATGGACAGAACATTTAGCAAACTATAAAAAAAAAGAATTCCAAACCTCATGTGTATAAAACAACTTTGTAGACTTATTGGGATTTTACATTTTATAATCCTAGAGCTCAATTAGTATCTAAACATTCCAAGATTTTTTTTTAAAAACTTATTTGGAATCATGAACTTTCTCTCTATGACTTTAAGAATTATGGAATTTAGAACTGCAAACACTTCCTTAGAGAGAGTTCAGTTTCACTCTCTCATTTTAGTTATCCAAAAATGGTGACCCAGAAAAGTCGGGTCACCTTAAATGGTTTTACAAGTAGTAAATAGCAGAGCTGAGATTTGAACCTAGGTCTGTCTTTTAAAAATGAAATTATAAGATAACATCCCTCTTTGGCAAGAATTTTTTGTTTGGAGCTAAGTGGTACTTACTTATCTTGTATTATTATTATTAAAAACACATTCAGGATATCACTAGAATAAGAGAAAGGCATACAGACATTTTTAAAAATCCCCTTATGACAATAAAATGCATTATTTTGAAATAGAATTGGAAACAGAAGGATAGAACCATTTTGGACATTAAAAGTTTGGTATACAGAACTAATTCTTTAACTAAAATGTTATTGTATAGAGCTTTTGTTTTTTAGCAGGTGTATTTAGAAACATATTCCTTTATACTTTGACTGTATGGGATTGACTTGTACAATATTTTTGATATTATTATTGACTATTTATAAGTGTCTTCAGGCTCTGTGGAAATATGCTTGCTTGTGTATATAAGAGGGAGAAGACTAAAATTACATGTATAGGATTTAACAACTTGTATATGGTACCTAAATTTCTGCAGCTCAATTATTTTTTAAGTATTCTGATCATATTATAACTCAGTGGCATGTAAAAGCTTAGATGCTCCCTGGAGATTGGCAACTTTTCATACAAAGAGATACCAGATCCTCCCTTCTTATGCCCTTACTTTGCTCAGAAACACTTTATATGGAAATGCAAACTATAGAGATGTAATACAGTATTAGCTAACACAGTCACAGATTCTTCTAAGCTGTCATAAATTTTATTGTGGAAATTTGTCATTTCTTGCACGTTTGGGGACTGAAATTGGTGCAGTCCGATTTGCAAGGCAACAGGAAAGAACTCATATTCAAATGTATTTCAGGTTTTAATTTCTTTACATGTCTTCCAGAAGCATTTTTATGAAATAACAGTAATCAGGAAGAGTATTTTGTGGTATTAATGTACAGATTAGCTGAATTAATGACTAGATGATTTGCTTAATATCACATCATAATATCCCAGTTTCATAGTGTCAGCATGGGATTCAGCAATAAAAGGAGGCAAAGGAGGGAGGGGTACTAAGAGTTTAAATGGAAAAGTTGACAAATAAAAATTAGATTCTGCCTGCTCAGCATTAAGAAAGATAACTGACCTGAATATAAAGCATTCTGATTCAAAATAGTTGGAAAGTCACAGAAATGGGTATAATTTAGCATATCACCCCAAAGATTCAAGGACCTTCTGTGTTCATTTACCATGAATGAATTTCGTCCGTAGATCTGTAGAGAAGGGTCTTAAAAAATTAGTGCCTGTTTATGCTTCAATGAAGACTGCTATTCTTTTAAAGCCAGGATGGTGTACCCATTCAAAGCCCTCTTTCCTTTGGGGGGGGGAGTAATAATTTTTGATTTATGCATAAATTAGATTTAAATAAGGATGAGTTGCAAGTCTTTGGGTTCACTCTCTCTTTTAGAGCCATCATAGTCCAGTGGTAGGTCAGAATCAAGATGAGTGATACATACAATAGATACAATAGATGATTCTGGTGTCTTTGATGTCTAAGGAAGTTCTAAGAGCTGCCTACTTTAGCTGCCTTCATAAGAACAAATTGTTCTTATCCACTTATTCTGTTAGGAGAAATCTTCAAATGCATGCAGTAGATATCCTCAACCCCTAACTTGCCAATGGATTTGACAGCCCTTGGTTACTCTCAATTCGGTTTAGTTGGTCTGCCAAAAAGGTGGCTGCTCTGCATCTTGAAACCACAGGTGAGAGTTAGATGGATCAGATAGATATCAAAGGTGGAAAGCAGCCCTGAAAGGACTTAGCATTACTTATACCAGAGGTTCTGGTCTTCTCTGAACATACCCTCATTCTTATCATACATCATTCCATCCCCCAAATGATATTACTATTAATCATTCCAGGTAGGGTAGAATACTCCATTGTAAAATGTATTCTTCTACTCTTAACCTTCTTGCTTGATGATACATTGGATATTGAAAACACTCTTACCCACATTCAGGAAAACAGTCACAAGCTTTCACTTAGTCTTATTTTATGTCCTCATTTAAATTCTAAGGTGGGAGCAATAAACTAAAGAGATAAAACCTGTACTCTTGAGCCTGCCATAGATTAGACTCAGTTTTCTGAGTTCATAATTATTGGGAGGCCCTTAGCTTCAAGTTAACATTTGTATTTATGTGTTTTATGTAGACTTAGCTGGGTACCATGTTTCTTATGCTCAGTAGTATGTAAGCTCCTTGAAAACAAGAGTTGAATTTTGTTTGTCTTTTTCCCCTATATACAAGAAACAAAATAGTGTAATGAATAGAAAGTCTGTCTCAAAGCCAAGAAAATCAGAGTTGAAGTTTCTCTTCTGATATAAACAAGTTATGTGATCTTTGGGCATATCATATAATGTCTTTGTGCTATAAGGAAGCAATGCCCTAAGCCTAAAATTACAGAGAAAGTACCTACCTGCATTGACTGAGGGTGTCTCCTCACCAGAGATTTCTCAAAATCTTATTCAGTGAAATAGCTCTGAAAATCAAATATTGATTTCAGATGGAACAAAAATCTATGTAGAAAATGTATGTTGAGATGTGCCCAGGAAAAAGCCATTTTCTTATTAAAAGACATCCTGATTTTTGTGTTACATAATTCTAATTAAGGCAAGTTGAAACATGGGAGTGAGGGACATAGACTTGGCATTTTCCTTTGAAATTGAGGAGACTACCTCAAGTCTTTTGCCATAGTTTTTTTTTTTTTTTCTTTTTTTCCCCTCCAGTGACTCACTTGACAACAGAGTATGCTTTACAGCAAGGATTGTCTACTAAACAACCTAATCAAAATATTATTAAACAATTATACTGCAGTAGGCTGTTTAATGAAGTGTTTTCAGTGTGGTTTGTGCGTTAATAGCAACAGTGTTAAGCTGCTTTGTGCTCTGAGTATCAAGCAGCCTGAAGTAATGGGAGCTGACTAACAGCCAAATAAAATCTTGAAGCACCTTTGACAGACAATATACTGGTGCCAGTCTAAATCTTGTCATGCACTGTTATTGTGCATGGAAATGACAAAAAAAAGAATGTTGAGAATTTCCACATACTACATAACATATTTAGCTCTTTAACTGGGCGCTTTCCCAGCTTCCTTAGGAGTGTCATGTATATCTATTGACCTGAGCGAATCTGAGGACAAATCTGAAAGTGAGAAACCTAAAACTGAGCTGAGCATCCTACATTAAAAAAAAAAAAAAGAATGTGCCAATCAAGGCATTATTTCCAAGCACCCTTGAACAATTGCCTAGGGTGATACATCAGTCCTTCATTTAGAGATTGTCATACCCTGAGAGCAGATCTGAAAAGACCTTTTAGAATCGAATGAAGGAAGAAATACAAAGATGATTGATAAAAAGAATACAGATGTGAGCATTCCTGAAGAGATGGGTACTCAGAGCTTTGAGATGTATTTCAATGAAAAATCTTGCATCTGGCTAATAATTACCACCCATCATTCCCATATTGTCGGACTTGTAAGACTAAGAATAGTATGTCATTTTACTTTTGTTGATCAGAAGGGAATGATTATTACCTGTTTGACTTTGGGCCTTCCATAGGTCACAGTTTTTTTTTTAATCTGTAAAGTGAATGGTTTTGATTAAATGGCTTCTAAGGTTTTTGCTTTGAATCTGTGATCCTGTATTATTATATAAAAAAATATATTTCCTTTTCTAACCTTAAAACAATCACAGGGAAGAATGATGTTGAGTGATTTTTTTAGAGCCCATGCTAATTAATAATAATAATATTAATAATAAAATAAGCATTTTTAAGTATCTAGTATATTCCAGGACTGTGAAAGGTCCTGGAAATATGAACACTGAAATAAAAATGTCTAGATGTGGTTCACTGGAAAGTATGTTGCATTGAGAATCAGAAAACTTACCTTCAAATTCTAGCCATATCAATTACTACCCATGTGTCCTTGGGTTAGGCATTTCAATCATTTGGATCTCAGTCTCATTTGTAAAATTAGGGGTCAGAAGCAGGAACTTTTAAACTCCCTTTTGGCTTTTAAATCAATGATCCAAAACCTCCAACAAAAGGGGTTACATTTATAGAAAAATGAATTCGTTCTATTTTTCTCTTTCCTCTTAATTCTCTTCATAGTAACACAATTTCATTTCTGTTAGAATTGTCACTTCCCTTTTGAAACTTTCTGACCAAAGGATATTGAGGAAAAGAAAATCTTTCCATCATATAATTGTTCCTAATAGTAGTAACTTCCTAAGGGTATGATAGCTCAAGGGGATGATTCTAAGGAGATAATTGCATAAGATACCTTGAGCTTTGCAACTTCAGAGCCATGATTTGGCATACCCTAAGGGTGTGAACTAGACAAGCCATTGCTCTCCTTCTTCATATGCCTCATTACCTCACTAGGTCCCCTCTCAAGTAATCTGTGACAGATTGTGTTTTTATATTTACAGCATATCTGTACTTGCTGGCTCTCTAGCCAAACCTTGGCCTCCAGCAGTTTGTGTACTATTAAAAAGTGATAAGAAATTCTGGCCTAGTGAGCCAAAATGGTAAGGTGATTCTCAATTGTCCTGATTTTTCTGACACTTTCCTGGGTACTTCTAAAATATCATCAGCATCTGAATTAATTTAAATTTATGCCTATTGTAATGCCAGAGAAACTAAGGCAAAATAGAGATTACATATTTTTAATAATTTTGATAGTGGAGAGTTTGAACTGGCAGCCATATTAGCCATCCGGCTGGATAGGACTCTTGTCTCAACCTATCCAGTGACAAGCTAGGGGCTCCAGAGACTCTTATAGGGCTCCAGTGATAAGGGAAACAAAGGCAAGGGAGGGTAGAGCACTGGGGGGATAGAAGTTCCAGGAAAGGACCATAAATTCAGTTCTGACAGGTTGGTGCTATGGAGGAAGGATCATAAATTCTGATAAGTTTGGGAAGAAGTTAAGAGACACTGAATCTCAGACCTCAGATGAGATAAGTCATCTGGAGTTTCAGGACTCTTTGGAATGCTATAGTGGCCAGAGCTCCCAGTCCTAATTACCTCAGTCCTGATGGCCAGGCAGGGGGGTTGCCACAGAGGCAGAAAAATTCAGGGAAATTGAGGCAGAACAATTAAGGGAAACTGAGACAGGAACTGAGGCATAACACAATGTATTTAAATTATCTATTGAGATACTAATTAGAAGTTGTAAAGGTATTATCTATCATACTTAATGAATGCAAATCTTCAATCTATCTATAAATGTAAGCCTGATGAGTTGGAAAGAGAAATGGTTTTGTATTCAGATGATCTGACTTCAAGTTCCATCCTCAGAATGAACACAAAAAATCTCTTAACCCCTCGGAATCCATTTCTTTTTATGTAAAATGGAGATAATAGTTAGTTTGTAATAATACTTACATTAACAATATTAACAACTTTTATTTTTATTTTTACATTTATTTTATATAGTTATATATAATTTTAATATTTACAAATGTTTTATAAATATTATCTCATTTTACCCTTGCAACACATATGAAGGATAGATGCTATTGTTAATGGAAAAAAAAAGTGAGAGAAAAAAAAGTTAAGTGACTTGCCTCCATCACATAGCTATCAAATGTCTGAGGTCATATCTGAACTCAAGTTTTCGTAATTTCAGCACTTGATCAAGTAGCTCATCTACCTGAGCTAGAATAAAAGCATCTCAGATTTGGAATAAACCTCTTAGGTCTGCTAGTTAACCATCACTGATCAGATTGGACTATACTTTAGATCCCCATTATAGAGAAATTCAGAATCTTCAGAGGTAGGCAC
This sequence comes from Myrmecobius fasciatus, assembly GCA_023553655.1. NCBI lineage: Eukaryota > Metazoa > Chordata > Mammalia > Dasyuromorphia > Myrmecobiidae > Myrmecobius > Myrmecobius fasciatus. Next base: position 105,763 of record JAJPUD010006433.1, read on the forward strand.
AGCATTACATTATGAGCAAAAGAGTTATACTTTTTGATTTATAGAACTCTATTGTATATAATCTAAGAACATCAAAGACAAAAATAAAGGTCCTAAATACTTCAAATTTAAGATAGCATTTTTAAAAGAAACATATCTTGAAAAAAATCCATACTCATAAATTAGGGATTAACCAATAAATTGTTGTTCCTGAATATAATGAATATCGGAACCATAAGCAATGATAAATATAAGCAATTTTAAGAAATTTGAAATGACTCACATGAACAGACACAAAAAGAAATATACAAAATTAGAAGAACAAAATATATAAGTAAAACATTGCCAATGGAATGACCAACAATAATAAACTGATTGATAGAATTCTATGCAATTTGTACAGCAACCCATTTAGTCAAAGAAGAGAAAAAAAGCATCCTGTTTATACAACTTCAAAGTAGAGATGGAGGACTATGTCACTGTACATTTTATATACAGATAGACCTTGGTTGATTTTTTTAAAGGTTTTATAAAAGTAATTTTTTTCTCTTATTAATTTCTTTTTATAAAAAGACTCTCTGAATATAAAGAACATACTTGGAAGAGATGGCATAAAAGAAAAAATATATGTTGGTTGATGATAATTATAGAGATAACCCAAAGGAGATGAGTGTGAATAGGATCAAAGACATTAATAGAGAGCTTTGCATTGGTAAGGAAACAGTCTACCAATTTTTTAGAAATTTGAGTAAAGAGGAGAGAATGAGAAATAATTTTAAGCTGGTTTAAACTGTAGAATTGAAAAGAACAAGAAACTTCAAATGGATAGTATACTTCCCCACCCCTCCCATTATGTAGTAAGCAATTTCTTTGCCAAGAAGTAGAGTGGAGCTAGTGTAATAGGTTTAAGGGGGAAAAATCACAGAGAGTTCAAAATTACTAGAGATGTAAGGATCTAAGATGCAATTTAACCCAAACTTCTCATTGTTCATAAGTTAAATGAATTCTCCAAGTTCATAGAGGTAAGCATTAAATATGGGATTTAAATCTCCTGACTTCAAAATCAATGTTTCATTTCACTATTCCTTGGGAAATATAATAGTTAATCAGGTAAGATTGAAACAATTGGCTGTAACAGTGAGGGTACAGCTGAAAGTGGAAAATATAAATTCATAGTCAACTAAATTGTAATGATTGTGAACTTGTTTCTACTTGATTTATGCAGCTCATGATGAGAAAACTTGGGTTATGTGCATGTATCAAATTTGAAATTTTGAAAGGAATGCAATTCAAAGATATAAAAAAAGATAAATTTAAACAACTTAGCATAGGGTCAAAATTTTGAATAGAGGGAAGAGAAACCAGAAATAGTGTGATGGGCTGGGAAATTGAGAAGGATTGAAGTAACTAGAGATTGTAGTGAGGTTTTAGAAAGCTTTTGGAATGATCAAGAGACCAGAATATGGTCCCAAACAGAAAATAAAACTATTAATTACTTGTCATTTTCAAAACTCTATACTTTTCCATGGATAAATAGCCCTTGTGGGTGATTTCTCACAGAAAATATCTAGGGACATTTTAAAAATTATTATTCTATGACTTTGGTAAATAAAATACAATATCCTCTGCTCTCACAAGTGAATGTTTCATCCATTTCTTACACACTAAAAATAAAGAAATTCCAGTGCAATTACATACCTATTTGATCATAAACTGAAGTTCTCATAGATAGTTTGTTTTCTTTTTTTTTAAAGTTTATTTTATATATCATTTCCATATAACTAAGTAATTAAACTTATTATAGCATTTTATCACCATTTCTTATCCTCTCCATCTCAGTTTGAGTGCCAATTTTACATATTATTCCATATGTTTAGGCTTTGCTAATGATGTTGAAAAAGCTGTAACAAAATACCAATTCCTCCTTTTATCCATCTATCACCTTTTAACATTAATGGAGTTTAGAATTTGAAAAAAAATCTACATTTCAGGAAATATTTCTTACTGAGCTTTGTAGGAATGCTAAAAATTTGATGAAAATGATTTTTTTATTCTTTTCTAATAAAGCAGATGATTTTTAGAGACTACCTATGCAAACATTGAGGTGCCATTCATTGTCTCCATGTGTTCTGGCTTAGGCAGCCTGTGTAATGATGCATAATTGTAATAGTTGTAAGAGACTAATTTCCATGTTGTTGGTGGTGTAGTTGATGTCTTTATTTTAATAGCTGACATATTTGCCATTTTTTGTTCTGTAATGTATTTGTGATTATGGAACTCCACTCTTTTTATATGTATAGGACTCTATTCTTCCTATATATATGCATCAGAATGCCAATGGGAATGCCCATAAATTAGACCAAGAAAAAAAAAAGAATTATTCCAAAGGTCTGAAATGTGAGTCTGATAAAATAAATTGATATTTTATCTTTTATTGGTTTGTGGTCCTTGAAATATTCAATGAAGTCATAAATACTTCAAAGACCAAAAATAATTGATGCTAAGTTATATGAGATTAGTATTTTTGTTCAAACATTCTCCTAGCATTGGTTTAAGGATGTATTTTCATAGTAATAGGGAATAATGTGCCTATTTAATGACTGCCACAATGAAGTAGTTTCTAATAGTATTTACTAGTTTCTTCTGGTGCTTTAGCAGTATTTTGTGAATTTCATACTTAACCTTCTGAATCATGCATCATATTACAAATGTAAAGGTACTTAAAATGACTTGGACCTGAAGAGCCAATGTTACCTAATAAATATTTTCTTGTTAATATCGTTGAATGGAAAATTTAGTAGCAACAAATAATCTGACCCAAGACTAAAGTCAGGCATTAATGCCAAGAGCACATAACTATTATTTTCTTAAGTATTATTCAATATTAGTGAAAGGCAGCAAGTTTAGGAGAGAGAGAGAACATGAGATGAAAAGCAAGAAAGAGAAAGAGGGAGAAAAACAGAGACATACACAACAAACACAGACAGACAGACAAAGACAGTGACAGAAACACACAGAGATGCAGAGAGAAATGGAGACATAGAGAAACAGATACAGTGAAAGATACAGAGAGACACATACAGAAACAGAAAGACTGGAACAGAGAAAGAGAGAGACAGAGAGAAACTGATACTGAGACTGAGATACTAAGTCTAAGAGACTGAGATGATAGAAAGAGAGGGAAGGAGACAGAAGGGGAAGGAGACAAACAGAGAGCAAGACAGAGAGACTGAAAAAGACAGACAAACAGAGACTGAGGCAGACTGAGGGACATAGAGAATTATATGCACATATTTACATATAATGTATATATTTCTATTTAATTTATCTATATGTTTATTTGCATGTATGTATATATTTTGTATAAAGCAATACAACCTGTTAAAATGTTTATTACTAACTTCCATATGGGGGTTGTATTTATTTGGCTGTGTTGCTTGAGATAAGTGAGTTTGATTATATGATTGTAAAGTATCAGCTGTTCATGAGCTAGGATTTGGTATGGATAACAAATCCAGAAGATGTCTATCTCATTTTCTACAAATAGCCTTTTCTGATCCTGTTCTCTCCACCCCCTTAATGCTAAGAGCTATTTTTCTATGAATTATCTTCATTTTATCTTGTATATTTCTTGTTTGTATATGGTTTGCACATTGTCTTTCCCATGAGATTGTAAGCTTATTGAGAGGAGAAACTGTTTCTTGCCTTTTTTGGTATTCCCCAGCACTTACCCATAGTGTTTGGTACACCAATGATACTTAATAAGTGCTTTTGGCTGATTGATGCTCTCTCTGAGCATAGGTTGAACTATAGATTTCCTTTTGAGAAGCTATAACATCCTCATTGGCCAGAAGAGCTCAGTTTACAAATACTCAAGCTGCTCTCCAATATCAGTTACAATAGTGTTGATTGACCCACCTCCTTACTCATCAAGTTCCAATTTACTCTGTGAGATGAAACTGAATGAGGTTACAAATCTTAGTGTATATAAGTGTGCTATTCATACACCTGCTCTGAGACCTAACCAATAACGAATTTCACTCTCTGGTGAGATCTCAATACATATATTCATTCCAACATTTGAACTCAAATTGATTTTTTTATAGTTTAATAAATTTTTGCGTTACTAATCACTTTTTTATTCTTCCTACAACAAATTAAACATAAAAAGACAGATACAAGAAAGGAAAATAAAGGAGAAAAGAGAAAAAAAAAGCAGGTAACAAATATGCAGTCAAACAGCCTATTTATGAATTGTCCATTTATAAAGTACATTTCATTCTTCTTGAGTCCATCATTTCTCTGTCAGGAATTAGGTAACACTTAATCTATTTTGTAATAATGCTTTGTTATTGCATTGATCATGGCATTGATTGTCTTTCAAAATTATTTTTCATTACCTTGCTGATGTTATTATATGAATTATTCTCCTAGTTCTGATTTCATTCTGTATCATTCAGATCACATAAATCTTACCAGTTTTCTGTGAAACCATCCATTTTATCATTCTTATAGAATTATAATATTTCATTATATTCCTGTGGCATTAAGTTTTTTTTGCATCAGCTAACTTTTTTATTGCTTTTATTGTTGATGGTATACCTTTTTGACTACTTAAAGAGGATTCAGAATACACTTAAAATTCATAATACACTTACATAACATTTATAAACTTGGAAAAATATTCTCTGCTTCAATATGTACCTTCCCTTCTTTTTATTATATTAAGTTATTTACTTTAATACACATTGATTTATGAATCATGTTGGGAGAGAAAAATCAGAGCAAAAGGGGGGAAAACCATGGGAAAGAAAAAAAAAACAAAAAAGAAGTGACTATAGCATGTGTTTATTTAGATTCAGAATCCTTAGATCTTTTTCAAGATGCACATGATATTTTCTGTCCAAAGTCTATTGGGATTGTTTTGGATTACTGAACTACTGAGAAGAGCTAAGCCTTTCATAGCTGATCATGGCACATTCTTGTTATTATTGTATACAATGTGTTCCTGGTTCTGTTTGTTTTGTTCAACATCAGTTCATGTAAATCTTTCCAGGTCTTTCTATAATCATCTTTTTCATAACTTTTTGGAGAAAAATAATATTCTGTTAACTTCACATAAAATAATTTGTTCAGCTATTCCTCTGTTAATGGGCATCCAATACTTTTCCAGTTCTTTACTACCACAAAAGGGGTTGCTACAAACATTTTTGTACATGTGGGTCCTTTTCTCTCTTTTATGATTTCATTGGGATATAGACCCAGGAATGGCACTGCTGGGTCAAAGGGTATGCACAGTTTTATAGCTACTTGGACATAGTTCCACATTGCTCTTCTAGTGTCCCAGTTTTCTCACATACCCTCCAACATTTATCGTTACATTTACAGTTGATCAAAATAGCTCTTAATTATTGTCTTATTTTTTCTATTGGTATAAGTTAATTTTTTTCATTTTTGATGCTGGCAAATTTATTTTTTCTTTCCTTTTTCTGATCAAATTAATCAAAAGTTTTTTTCTGTTTTCTTTATTTTTTCATAAAACCAACTCTTAGTTTTATATATTAATTCAATAGTTTTCTTAGTTTCAATTTTATTAATGTCTCCTATGAGTGTCAGAATTTCTAATTTGGTATTTAATTGGGGGTTTTAATTTGTTCTTTTTCTAGCTTTTTTAGTTTCATTCATAATACATAATTCTCTTCTTTATTTTATTCATATATCTAGTTAGAAATATAAAATTTCCCCTACTATCTGTCTTTGCTGCATCCCATAGGTTTTGGTATGTTGTCTCATTCTCTTGAATGAAATTATGGATGGCTTCTGTGATTTGTGTCTGTCCTGTCACTATAGTAGCTTTCCATGGTCAAGATTCTTTTCTATTTCTTGCTCATTTTCTTTCCCATTTTTGGGTATTTCTTCTTCTTCTTTTTTTTTTTTTTTTTGACTTTTAAGGTGGAGTTCTGCTCCCAGGTAAATGGGGTGCTGTCCTAAGCTTCCTGTGCAGCTCCAAGCTTTGGCTTTGAGCACAGGGTCTGCTTTTCTTTGCAAGTAGCTTTGCTCACTCTATTCAGGAAACAGTCTGATTTCCCAATGTTTGCTTTCTGACCTGGGACTGGATGTTGCTCCACTGCTTCTCCACAGAGCAGGACTGAGGTTCTTAGTTGCTGATTTGCGTGATTAAGACCCTCTCATTGGCTTTACCAGAGTCTGTCTGAGCTGGGATGAACATCTTTTTTACCCCACAGAGACTGATCTTTCTTGAAGTTTTTTCAGTCTACCTTGAGCTGGAGAGGGGTTTCATTCCATCAGGCTCTGTTCAGAGGCTTGGTTTTATGTGGTTTTTGAGGGAAATTGGTAGAGATCAAACAGCTTTATTCCACCATCTTGGCTCCACCCCTAGAACTCTGGCATAGTTTATGCTGTTACTTCTTTGGGGCACAGAACTTGTAATCATATAGTCATATAACCAGGTCAAAGGCAAAATACACACATCATTCACTTTTGGGGAATAGTTAAAATTTATTTTTAGAATGACCAAACTAATTCATACCTCTACTAACAATGTGTTTAGCTTCCTTCAGTCCTTCCAACAACTGTCATTTTTCCTTTGGTTTATTTTTGCAAATTTGATGGTTATAAGGTTGAACCTGAGGTTTACTTTTGTTTACATTTTCCAATTATTAGTGTCTTGGAGTATTTTTTTTTCAAATGCGTGCTATTAGCTCATAATTTTTTTATTTTAATTTTATTATTAAGCAGTAAGAATTTGTTTTTCCTTTTTTATCCCCAATTGAAAAAGGAAAGAAAAATAAAATGTTTGTAACAAATACACATAGTTTAGAAATATATATTCTTACACTGTCTATATTATATACATATATATAAACATTTCCTTTAATATCTTTAATGCATCATCAATTTTATTAAGATGAGTCATAGTTCAGTGTGGAAGAAATTAGGGCTTGACCCATACCTAACACCACATACCAAGATAAGATCTAAATGGGTTCAAGATCTAGATATAAAGAGGGACTTTGTAAGCAAGTTAGAGGAACGTAATATAGTTTATCTCTCAGACCTGTGGAGATGGAATAAATTTATGTCCAAAGAAGACCTGGAACTCCTAATTGAACACCAGATGGATAATTTTGATTATATTAAGTTAAAAAGTTTCTGTACAAATAAAACAAATGCAGACAAGATTAGGAGGGAAGCATCAAATTGGGAAATCATCTTTACATTCAATGGTTCTGATAAAGGCCTCATTTCTAAAATATATAGAGAATTGTCTCATATATATAAGAATTCAAGCCACTCTTCAATAGATAAATGGTCAAGGGATATGAACAGACAATTTTCAGATGATGAAATTAAAACCATCTCTAGTCATATGAAAAGTTGCTCCAAATCACTATCGATCAGAGAAATGCAAATTAAGACAACTCTGAGGTACCACTACACCCCTGTCAGATTGGCTAAAATGACAGGAAAAGATAACGATGAATGTTGGAGGGGATGTGGGAAAACTGGGACACTAATACATTGTTGGTGGAACTGTGAACGGATCCAACCATTCTGGAGAGCAATTTGGAGCTATGCTCAAAAAGTTATCAAATTGTGCATACCCTTTGACCCTGCAGTGTTTCTATTGGGCCCACATGTGCAAAAATGTTTGTGGCAGCCCTTTTTGTAGTGGCTAGAAACTGGAAACTGAAGGGATGCCCATCAATTGGAGAGTGGCTGAATAAATTATGGTATATGAATGTTATGGAATATTATTGCTCTGTAAGAAATGACCAGCAGGATGATTTCAGAGAGGCCTGGAGGGACTTGCATGAACTGATGCTGAGTGAAACGAGCAGAACCAGGAGATCATCATACACGGCAACAACAGTATTACATGATGATCAATTCTGATGGACATGGCTCTCTGCAACAAAGAATTGTCTCAAACCAGTTTAAATTGTTCAATGAAGAAAACCATATACACCCAGAGAGAGGGATATGAAATATGGACCACAACGTATCATTTTCATGATCTCTATTGACATTTGCTTGCATTGTGTAGCCTTTCTCTGATTCTTTTTTTTTTCTTGTAGATAGGATTTTTCTTGCATAACTTCTCAAGCATTTCAACATTATTAATATGTAGTGGACTTCCTGCCATCTAGGGGAGGGGAGGGGACTGGGGGTAAAATTTGTAATGGAAAGCTCTGTAAAGATCAATGTTGGGAAACTACCCATATACATGTCATACAAATAAAAAGCTTAAAAAAAAAAGAAAAATCATCTTGTCCTGCCAAAATACTATATGTAGATATTTTCAAGATGATTTAGTTTTTGGATTTTTTATATTTTCTGCAACTAAAGTATATTCATACACAATAAACCAAGGAGTATTTCCTCTATATTTAAGACTAATGAATCCCAGCAATAAATACAGTGATAATATTACCTAAAAAAAAAAAAGATGAGTCATAGTTCATCATTGGTCCTCTGGAATCATGACTGGTAATTGCATTAAACATAAGTTCAAGACCACAAAAGTTATTTTATTTGTAATATACATTTAGATGCTATTTCTGTTGTTCAGTCCTTTCAGTAATGTCTGACTCTGTGACTTGTTTTTCTTGACCAACATCCTGCAATGGTTTATAATTTCCTTCTCCAGTTCATTTTGCTGATGATTTATTTGGGGTAAATAGTTGTCACTTGATTAGTGTCTCGTGGCTAGTAAATGTCAGAGGCTATATTTGAACTCAAATCTTTCTGATTTCAGGCTGGCATTTTACTTTATCAATTGCATATCCCAATTGATTTTTACCTCCATACCACTTTTTCTATGGAAAATGTCTTTGCTACTGTTTATTTCATTCTGAATCAATTCATAAATATTCTCACATCTCTCTAAAATAATTTCCTGTAGTATTTCATTGTATTCATATAAGATAATTAATTGACTCAATCCTGTCTTGGACACAACACTTACTAGCTGTTTAACTATTGGGCAAGTCACTTAACCCCAATTACCTCTCAAAAAGAAAGAATTGCTGAAATGGAAAAGAAAATTCGTGGAACAAAACATCTTTAAAAGTTCGAGTGATCAAGTAGTAAAAGAGGTAAAAAAGGTAACCAAAGAAAATAGTTCATTAAAAATTAGAATTGTACATTCAAATTCTGTTCCACTAAAATTATCTGACCTATAGATATTCAGCAATTTGAAACATGAGAAAATGCAATATTACATTTAATATTTTATAATTTTGTTATTCTTATTCCAATTTGATTAGAATAGTGGAGAGAGCACCAGTTTAAGTCATGAGCCCTGTGTTCAGATCATGGTTCCAACATTGACTAAGCATGTGGTCACTTGCTCTTTCAGAATATATCACTATCTTTATTTGCAAACTGGGATAAAATTATATCCACTACCTGTTTCAAAACAACATTGTAAGGAAAGAGGTTTATAAATTTTAAAGTACAAAATATGCCATATAAAATAATTTTTGCAATACTAATTTAACTTCAAATATTGAATGAAGATTTTGTAAACCATGGATATATCACTTTAATAATATGTCTGAATCAATGTTTTAAATTGGAATGCAACAATTTACATTTCTTTATTTTTTCTTTTTGCTTCATTGTTTAAAGGAGGATAGAGCAAAAAATCCCAAATAAGATGGTAACTTTGGAAAGTCATGCAATATTTTTATAAGAGAACATTCTTTTTATTTGTTATTAAAGCCTTTTATTTTCACAACATATCTATAGATAATTTTCGGCATTCATTCTTGCAAAACCTTGAGTTCCAAATTTTTCCTTCCCTTTCCTCTACCCCCTTCCCTAGATGGTAAGTAATCCAATATATCTTTATTTTTATTTGCTCTTTGCTGAGGCAATTGAGGTTAAGTGACTTGCCCAAGGTCACACAGCTAGGGAATGTTAAGTGTCTGAGACCAGATTTGAACTCAGGTCCTCCTGACTTCAGCATGGTGCTCTATCCACTGTGCCACCTAGCTGCCCCAAATCCAATATATCTTAAACATGCACAATTCTTCTTTATATATTTCTACAATTTTCATGTATCACAAGAAAAATCAGATTGAAAAGGAACAAATGAGAAAGAAAACAAAATGCAAGCAAGTAACAAAAAAGTGAAAATACTATCTTTTGATCTACACTCTGTCCCCACAGTCCTCTCTCTGGGTGCAGATGGCTCTCTCCATTACAAGACCATTGGAATTGACCTAAAGTAGCTCAGTCTTGAGACAATGGATTATTATTTTATATTTTTTTTTGGTGAGAGAAGAAAAGTGCTTCTGGATTCTCTTCAGATCCCTGATGGGATAGAAAGACATTATCACCAAGCTGATATGAAAAAAGAAGCAACAAAACTGGTCATGCTAGTTTTGACTCAGAAAAATCAATAAATTTGAAAAGATAATCTGGGTATAAAACATAAAAAAGTGTTTAAAAAGAAAACACTTATTGTTTTATCCTTGGGGCATCAGAGAATTACTGGAATTTCTGTGGAGAGTATAGTCATAGCTAGATATTGTGCATTTAATACCTCAATTTTTGGGCAGCTAGATGGCACAGTGGATAGAGAGCCCTAGCCCTGAAGTCAGGATGAACCTGAGTTCAAATGTTATCTCAGACACTTAAAACTTCCTAGCTGTGTGATGCTGGACAAGCCACTTAACCCAATTGCCTCAGAAAAAACAAACAAAACAACCCCTAATTCTTAATTTATTAATTTGTTCATTCCCCACCCACCAGAGGCAGATTTCCTGTACTTATGTGGCCCTGTGAAGGATACAGAAATTTAAAAGATCCCTGCAAGAACATAAAACACAATGGAGAGTCTCAAATAATTTTAATAAAGGATATTGTTATGAAGGTAAAATGTGATGCATAAAATAATGAACTATATAAAATTAGTAGAATTACAGGAATTTGAGATTATATGGGACCTCACAAATTTATCTAGAATTCAACCTGCATGTGGACAAAAAAAACCCCAAATTGTTTTTACTTTATACTTGACAAATATCCATATATCATTTACTTGGAGATCTGAAATCAGATATACCATTCCTCATTATTGCATCACATAATCTATGCTGGCTAATACTGATAAAATGTCGTTCCTCACAACAATTATGAATTGGTTTCTTTGCAGCATTTGACCATTAGTCTTAGTTAAGAGTAATCTAAAACTAAGTGCCTCCTGAGTTTTCACTTTTTCAAAATGAACAACATTATTTCATTAGACTCTAAAATATGAAGTGCATTTTCCTAAAAAGAAATGTAAACAGGGTATATCTGCCAAGGGAAAGTCAGGATCTATATGAGCAAAACTACAAAACACTCTCCACACAAATAAAGTCAGATCTAAACAATTGGAAAAAACATCAAGTGCTCTTGGATAGGTCGAGCCAATATAATAAAGATGGCAATACTACCTAAACTAATCTATCTATTTAGTGCTATACCAATCAAACTCCCAAGAGATTATTTAACTGACCTAGAAAAAATAACAACAAAATTCATCTGGAAAAACAAAAGGTCAAGAATTTTAAGGGAATTAATGAAAAAAATGCAAATGAGGGTGGCCTAGCTGCACCAGATCTAAAACTATACTATAAAGCAGTGGTCACCAAAACCATTTGGTACTGGATAAGAAATAAAGTAGTGGATCAGTGGAATAGGTTAGGTTCACAGGACAAAATACTCAATGACAATTGTAATCTAGTGTTTGATAAACCCAGAGACCCCACTTTTGGGGATAAAAACCCACTATTTGACAAAAACTGCTGGGATCATTGGAAACTAGTCTGGAAGAAATTAGGCATTGACCCACACCTAACACCATATACCAAGATAAGGTCAAAATGGATTCATGATCTAGGCATAAAGAATGATATTATAAACAAATTAGAACAATGTAAGATGGTTTACCTCTCAGACCTGTGGAGGGGGAAGGAATTTGTGACCAAAGAAGAACTAGAGGTCATCATTAATCACAAAATAGATAAGTTTGACTATATCAAGTTAAAAAGTTTTTGTACAAACAAAATGAATGCAGACAAGATTAGAAGGGTAGCAGTAAACTGGGAAAATATTTTTACATCCAAAGGTTCTGATAAAGGCCTCATTTCTAAAATATATAGAGAATTAACTCAAATATATAAGAATTCAAGCCATTCTCCAATTGACAAATGGTCAAAAGATATGAACAGATAATTTTCAGACGAAGAAATTGAAACTATTTCCGGTCACATGAAAAGGTGCTCCAAGTCACTATTGATCAGAGAAATGCAAATTAAGACAACTCTGAGATACCACTACACACCTGTCAGATTGGCTAAAATGACAGGAAATGATAATGATAACTGTTGGAGGGGATGTGGGAAAACTGGGACACTGATACATTGTTGGTGGAACTGTGAACGGATCCAACCGTTCTGGAGAGCAATTTGGAGCTATGCTCAAAAAGTTATCAAACAGTACATACCCTTTGACCCAGCAGTGTTTCTACTGGGCCTATTTCCCAAAGAGATTTTAAAGGAGGGAAAGGGACCTACATGTGCAAAAATGTTTGTGGCAGTCCTTTTTGTAGTGGCAAGAAACTGGAAATTGAAAGGATGCCCATCAATTGGAGAATGGCTGAATAAATTATGGTATATGAATGTTATGGAATATTATTGTTCTGTAAGAAATGACCAACAGGAGGATTTCAGAGAGGATTGGAGAGACTTGCATGAACTGATGCTGAGTGAAATCAGCAGAACCAGGAGAACATTATACACAGCAACAAGACTATACGATGATCAATTTTGATGGACATGGTTCTCTTCAACAATGATGTGATTCAAACCAGTTGTTCTGCAATGAAGATAGTCATATACATCCAGAGAGAGGCCTGTGGGAACTGAGAGTGAACCACAACACAGCATTTTACCGCTTTCTGTGAATATTTCCATGCATTTTGTTTTCCTTCTTAGGTTGTTTTTTTCTTCTTCTCTTTCTAGATCTGATGTTCCTTGTGCAGTAAGATAACTGTATAGATATGTATATATGTATTGTATTTGTCATATAATTTATCCTATCTAGCATGTATTAGATTACCTGTCATCTAGGGGTGGGGGTGGGGGGTGGGGGGAAGGAAAGGAAAAGCTTGGGAAAAAAAAGTTTTTTGCAAAGGTCAAAAAAAAATAAAATAAACTATTTCAATTAAAAAAAAGAAATGTAAACAGGGGAAGGTCTATCAAAAAAGGTTGTTTGAGAAATAGTCACAGTAATGCTTTAAAAAAGGTATCATTATTATGCAGGATATATGAAAGTGAGCTAATAGTGAATTTATTTGCAAAGGTAGTTTGGATCCCTGGATATATAGTAATAGAATCAAGGAAGAATTTATCTCAAGGAAGAAAAAGGTTTGATTTGATATCTGAACTTGGAATATTAGTTTAATAGTTGTATGCAAGATTATTTGGACTGGAGAGATATATAAAGTAAGGAAAACATCTAGTAGGTCCTATACAAATTTATAAAAACACATACCTATATACATATAATATAATATAATTCTATGTTTCCTTTATATTGAAATTATTATATTATGTAAATTCTATATGCATAGATAAAATGGCATAAAGGAGACAATTAATTTTGAATTAGATTCAAATCCTTCCCCTAGCACATATTCAGCATGATCCTAAATAAATCACTTAATTTCTTAACATTCTAAACAGCTCTGGAACACTATCAATTGTATGGAAGTTCTGACATATGAACAGAAGAAATGATTTCATCTAAGACTGATTTATAACAGTGAAATTAGGGATTTAATCCCTATTCCTATGCACAAAAAATTAGACACTTAAATATGAATATTCATGTTTGCGAGTATGTGTGCATAAACAAGCATGTGAGTATGTGTATTATTTATATAACACACACATATACATATGTGTATATAATACACACACATATGTTCTGCGGCTCTAAATATAGAAAATAATTTTCTTCTAGAGAAAGAGTGGAAAATTTAATAAGGAACCAGTCTCAAGTACAGTCTCAAGAGAGAAATGCAAACATATAAATTTATCAAAATTAATTTTCTTAATTGAGATCATTGTTTTACAATAATGCCAAAGATATAAAAAAAGTCATCTTTTCATCTCTGAAATCATATTGGGACCTAGTTTGATAAAAAGTCATATGACCTACCAATTTCAAACACCACAAAGAACAAAATAATAGGAGTTAATATGGGATGTTTTGAAAAAGAGAAAGAGAGAGGGAGAGTGAGAGAGACAGAAAGACAAAGAAAGAGGACTGACACTAACAGAGATATAGAAAGAGAGAAAGAAAAGGAGAAGAGAAGAGATAATAAGAAAGAGACAAAAACAGATATAGATTTGAAGACAAACAAGAATAAAAAAGAATCAGGGAAATAAAACTAGAAATTGATTTTTCTGAAAAAAAATTAACAGATGAGTATTGAGTGACAGGTTGACACCAAAGGTAAAGATTGAATATTTGGAATCAGGACAATTAGGGACTTAAAATGATAGATAAAATGAAGATAATTAGTACTTATTTAAGTAAGAAAAGTTTGATAGAGGATTGGGAAGCGAGATAAAGTAATTGAATGATAGGTACCTACAGGACATTCAGTTTGAAATGTCTGAAAAGCAGTGATATGTTACTATGGATCAGAATATATTCCTTCTTCCTTTTCTATTCAAATTAACACTTGAATGAATTCCATTTTTCCCCAAAGGCACCTATATTCTCTTAGGTTCATAATTGTGGGGTTATCATTGGTTCCTCATTCTTCCTCACTTCAAATACCCAATAACTTGCCAAATGTTCTTTCAATCTCAGTCAATTAGTCAGACCGACTACTTCCACAACATCTATAATATCTTTCCTTTTCTTTGTATTTATAACCCTTCCCTTAGTTCAGGTCTATTCAGGTCTCTCCAAGACTATGTTGTGACTATCTAATTGGATTCCTTAGCACAAGGATCTTGCCAATCCATCCCCTACAAGAGCTGCCAAAGTGATTTGTCTTATGCATAGTTCTGGCTATTTTATTTTGCTATTCAACAGATTCTAAAACTCAACTTTGGGGCTTTAAAAACCCTTCACTTCCTGTGCTTTGTCCTATATTTCTTTGTTCTCTTTTATAAACTCACAGATAAAAATTTATTTCTATGAACATAAACCCAAAATATCCTAGAAATTCCAGCAAATTCTGAACTAGAATAGGAGCATAATTGTCTTTTCAGTTTCATTATACATTATTTCCTTTCCTGCACTCTGTGGTCCATTCAAACTCCCTTTCTTTCTGTTACACACACAAACACACACACACACACACACACACACACACTGTCAAATGCCTACAAAATGAAAAGAATTACTTTTTAACAGAAGCAAGTATGTAAGGGGGTTGCAAATCTTTCTTTTGGAAGAAATTGGCATTAGAAGAAGGAAAACAGTTTTTAATATTTTTTGTTACTAATGAACTATAGCACTGAAAACCCCAGATTGACAAAAATATTTTCAAATATTAAAAATGGAACTTTTCCCAGACACATTTATGTTTAATTGGCTGCTAATGAAGGAAATCATGAGAAGAACACACTTACATGTAGAGAATAGATTTTCCCCAAATCAAAACAGTCCAATGGAACTTAAGATTATTACTTTAAGATTGAACCTCCAAGCAAAGTAAGAAGTCCTATGGGAGTAATATGTCATTTCAAATGATAGATGAGTCTTAGATAAATGTCTGTGTAAGAAATAAACCTAAATGACATAAATACAGGGCAGAAGAAATATAAATGAAATTTTCCAGTAAAAAATTAAAGAAGAGAATATTTTTAGAATTTGGTATGTTGAAAGCCATTCAGCAAACATGAGTAGATGATCATGGTAGCATGTAAAATATCACATAAAATTATTGAAGAGATGGGTAAAGTGAAAAAATTAAAAAATAAAATAACATTTAAAACCAATATGTCTTCTACAGTGTTAATATGGACATTCAAATTACTTGTTTAGATGTATGTAATTCCAGAAAATATTGATAAAGAAAAAGCTATAAATTCTTTAAGAAAATTTGTAGACCCCAGCAGAATAGTTTAATCAAAATCATTGATGAAATTGTAATGCTAAGTCTGGTGGCATATAACTCAGAATTGAGAAGTGTTGAATGTATCACAGAATACATGAGAAAAAATTGGTAAATAGGGTATAATGCAAAACCTCAAACTTTAAACTTCTTTTTTTACTAGTTATATTAAAGTTAGACTAGGATTTGTAAAGACCTTAGCAAGATTTGATTTGCAAGAGCTTTTCTTAACTCAAATTAATTATGACATTAAATTTGACATTGGATTTGCAATATAGTGATTCATCAATAATATTGAATGCTCAATGTAGGTATATCATATAACACTGTAATCAATATAAATGAATAAAATATATAAGACTTTGTAAATTTGGGAACTGGTTTAGACTATATTACTTGAGAGGTTAAAATAAATATATATCATATATTGCATATAATTTATATTGTAAAATATTGTATATATAAATACACATGCACACAGATGTGCACATTTAACAAACACACAAGTGTGTGTGTGTATATTCCAAGTTTCAGGTTCCTTTGGGTTGTATCATCTCTCTAGTCTACTGTAGCTTGGTTTTAGTCTTTGGATACATTTTGAATTTTTCCTTGTGCAGCTTCAAGTTTCTCCAGATAAGATAATTCAGTTTCTTAGATCTGAGATAGACCTTGAAGCTCATATCCTTCATCCAACTCAAATGTTTCAACTCAGGAAACTTAGATCCCTAGAGTCACTGGCTCAAGTTCTGACACTTAGGTAAGAGTAGGCCCATATTTAAACCTCTGGTCTTCACAATCATAGCCCAGCATTCTTTTTATACTGCCACATTAATCATTATGATTTGTTCTGAAAGGCTCAACTCTGCCAGAAGTAAAAGGGGTCTTGACAGGAAAAGACAATTGAATGATGGTCTGTGTAAATATTCTTGAATGATCTGTTTATTTTACATTTAGCAGTTGTTGAATGAAAGGAAACCTTGGGGAAGTCTTGGTAGCAAAAACTTTAGCATTGATTGAGTCCAGTTTCACTGCTTTGTTGGGTTTCAAGACAAACTAATCAAAAGAAAAGGAAGAAAATTCATTTACTTTCCATTTCTTTGCTGATGAAGGAAGGAAATAGAGTTAACATTGTAACATCTGTGTACATGGTTTAAGCCCTACCAATGGATGACTGATCTTTTTGCATTGGGGAAAAATTTCTGATCCTGAAAGTAAGGTTTCTGTCTCTGCCAAAGGTTGCAAAGGTTGAGAAATAATGCTTGTAGGGAATGAGTTTGCTAATAATTTGCCATACTCTTTCTCTTCTTTGTTCCAATTTTTTCATCATTTTGCCATGTTTCCTTTCCTTTTCTTTACACTTATCTCTTTAAAATTCCTTCTTAGTTAGTCTAATTATTGGCCTTCTCTCCATAAGTCCTAAGTCTGTTTTCTTTGTTCAATACGGAACATTTGAGCAGTGAAAACAAGTTTCCTTTATGAGAGTTTTGCTTGGGAATCCAGAACGTAAATCTTTATCACATATTGCATATCATCAATGATAAGAAATAGGAAGTGGAATTTTGTAGAAGATTAGTAGATCAGATTACAGCCTAAATGCATTTAATTCAGCAATACAATATTTTTTCTTTGCATTTACATGGAATGGACCTCCAAGTGAGCTAGTATATCCTGTTGCAAGCATTATGATTGGATCTTTTGCTAAGTCACACCTGACATTATTATTGAATGCAAGGAATTGTAAACAACTTAATAGTAATTGCAAAATTAATTTAAATTTGTGATATCTTACTTTAAGGATTTTTAAAGAAAGTTCCCTTTAAAGCATTCTGGAAGTATAGGATTTTATCATTATTATTATTATTATTTATTTTGCTGAGGCAATTGTGGTTAAGTGACTTGCCCAGGGTCACACAGCTAGGTACTATTAAGTGTCTGAAGCCAGATTTGAACTGAAGTCCTTCTGACTAAAGGGCTAGTGCTCTATCCACTATACCACCTAGCTACCCCAAAGTACGGGATTTTAAATATCAGATTTCTTTGTGTGTATGATTTTGTTAAATTTTGAGTGCAAATATTTTCCCAAGAAACTTATTTTTGATGTTAGAAGGAAGTCAAAATACAATCTAATATTCAGCTGGTCCATTAATACACAAGCATGTACCTACTGTGTGCCAAGAACTATATACTAGATACTGATAATATAAGGAAAAAATAAATTTAATAGTTCTTGCTCTCAAGGAGCTTATTACATATAAGGAGAGATAACATATGCATATATATGTTAAACAAATACAGAATATTTAGAAAGCAGATATGTGAGAAAAAGCACAGGGAATGGAAGTTGTATTCCTGTAGAATACCTGTTTATGATTCATTTTAAAAGATGAATTTCAGATTATGCTTCCCAGATATGGCCAGCGAGAAGGCATGGAGATGTAAATAAAGTACCAAATTTAAGGAACAGAGAACAGGCTATCATGAATGGAAAGGGAAATTATATAAAACCAGGTGGTGAAGAGTGAGATCAAGTTGTGAAGGGCTTTAAGAGTCAGAAGATTCTATATTTTATGCTAGAGTAAATAGAGGATAAATGGTGTTTATTGAGTAGTGGGGTGATATAGTCTGATCTATCCTTGAGCAAAATCACTTTGGAAGCTATGTCAGTGATGGATTAGAAAAGGGGAAAATTTAAGGCATGTTACCAATTAGAAGGTCATTACAATAATTCAAGAAAGAGGTAAAAACTTGTTGATTAAAATCAGTGCTGAGTGAATGAAAAGAGGGAATCAGATGTGAGAATGTCTGGAGGAACAAAACAGAAGATTTGACTACTGATTGGATAAGTGGAGTAAGGGAAAATGAACACAAAGATAATGCTGAAGTCACACATGCATAGATAGATAAACATACCCTCATAAATCTATATTTACTTCTAATTTCTAAATCTTTAGAAAGAGATATAAATGATAAAAGGATATTTATTTCTAATAAATATCCTTTTATCATTTATAGCTTTCTGTATTTATATTTGTATATGTAGAGTAACTGATAGTTGACATTTATATAGTTCTTCAAAGTTTTCAACCCAATTACCATTATGTATAAAGTGCATGTATGTGCCCAAACTTTTTGATGTGTGTATATATTTTCTATCTATCTATCTATCCATCTGTCTCTCTATCTATCTAGGTATCTAGCTATCATCTATTTATTTACTGTCAGCTCTTGAGAGCAGGAACAATTTTATTTTTTCCCTTTTTTAAGTCCTGAGCAATTAGCACAAAGTATGGTACATAGTAGGTGTTTTATAAATATGTATTGACTAATTTTATATTACATATTTTCATATATATAATATGATATGATATAAGTATTATGAAGACTGATTAAAAGGCTCCATGATATAATGCAAGGCTTCTTAAAATTTTTCTACTTGTGGTCCCTTTTTGCCTAAGAAATTTTTACTTCTCTCTGTCTTGAATCTGAGCTCAAGTGTTTGTGGCAGTGCTTGTGTATGCACTGTGTGAAGTGTGCATATTGTGCTCTCTGCATGCAAGGTTGCATAGAAGTTGCCAGATGCAACCCAGGCAAGGGTGCCAGAAACATCTTGGATCTATTACACATTTGATTTTAAATTAATTTTAATCATTGCCAAAACATTTTTCAGAAACCTTTTACTACTGCCAAATTTTTCATGACCCTCACATTCAGTTATGTGACCCCAAATGGAGACGATGCATAGTTTAAGAAGCTTTGACACAGTGGAAAGTACATTATTTCTGAAATTAAAACACCTGGGTTCTGGTATTTATTGCCTGTGCAATTTTGGACAAGGAATGATCTCTCTGGGTTTCAGTTTTCTTATATATAAAAACATAGTATTGATTACAGAGAATTTTATTAGTAAATTTTGGTTTCATTTTTGAAATCTTTCTTGTTTTTCATGTCTCTTTTAGGATGTACAGCACCAGCTTAGCCAAAAATATTTAAATTAAGTATCTATTTCTTTTTCCTAGCTGGGTGATTGAGTAATGTAATAGATCAGTGGATTCCACCTAGAATTCTGAATCTGACTAACTATTTGTGTTAGCCAATCCAAGTATCTCAACCTCTCTGAACCTTTTTATTCACATTTATGAACTGGTGGGGACTAGATATTCTCTGAAGTCATTTCCAATCCTGACATTCTATGACCTAATTTCAGGAGAAAGAAAATCTTCAGTATTCAGGTTCTAAATTTGATCTTATATTGTAGTTATTATAGTACTAATGCTATAGAATAAAGAAAATGCTTGGCTCCAATTTGATATGAAATGTGATATCATTCACATTTATATGAATAATGTAATAATATTGCTTTCTATTTATGTAGTATCATTTTTACCCCAGGGAGTGTAGAACAATTTACCAATATTATCTCATTTATCCTTTCAACATCTATTTGATATTAGGGGCACAGTTCTATTAACTCTATTGATTGGGGAATATTATTTTTTTATTCCCTTAAATGACTAAAGGAAAAACAAAATGGTTGTCTGAATTTATGAAGTCAGATTCCCAACCAGTGTTCTATTTCAAGTTCTTGTGATACACACCTTCAACATGGGAGAACTGAGCCTGATGGATTATAGGGTATTCCAAAGAACATAGGTCAGGTATTAATTGCATTAGTCACCTTGCATGTATATCTAGCCATTTTACGTAGCAAATCCATTCGTGAATATATTAACTGTTATGGACATTCATATGAAATGTGGTAGAAGGTAAAAACCTTAAGACTTAGTAGAGAAGTTTTTTTTTTAATTTGAGAAGATATGCTGCTTGACTCAGTCAATGTTGAGATTTGTAAAAAAGAAAGCATTTTAGATATAAAAATTACTTTAATTCCAACACCAGATTTTGCAATACAATTTCTATTTGTGTTGTATATAATATCTCTTATCTACCTATTTAGTTCAATAAATTTTGTTAAGATCTTAAAATTTGCAAGATTCTGTTCTGTGCTAAAATAAAAAAACTAAAAAACAAACAAATAAACAATTATTTATCAACTGGAGCTTATACTCTATTAGGGCTATGTATAGATATAGATAGCTATAAATAGATAAATATAGATATATAGAAACACACACACACACATATATATATATACATGTGCATACACACATATAAACACACTCACATAGACTGTGTGTGTGTGTGTGTATAAATAGATAAGTAGACCGACAAATAGACAGAGATAGAGATATTTACAAGAGGGAGATGATGAAGGGTGTGAAACTTGATGAATTCAATTTGCTAAGTTCTCAGGACAATGAAACTTTGTTTGAAACACTTTATAATACCCATCCCAGAGAATATGGAGATGCTTACTTTGAGAAGAGAAAAGATAATTTGTGATTAAGCTCTGTGATTTAGGGCTTCCTAATTATGGAAAACTAACTCTTGGCACATCAGAAAATATGAAAGGTATGGATTTCTGCAACTAAGATTAATTAAAAGTTTGTTTTCTTGATTAGATTCTCAGGAATATAGATTTAGATTGGGGGGAAACAATCTTCTATACAAGACTATAAAATGGATCACACAATTGGTCATTTTCTTTCTTTTTTTTTTCTTTTTCCTTGTGTTTTCCTTCTGGTTGAGGGAAGAAGAAAATTGCACATATAACCAGATTAATTTATCTCTCTTTAAAAGTCATTAAAAACTGGTTTATTGCAGAAATATGTGGGTATTACATGTGCTGACCCTCAGTTTTATGTGTGTACACACACATACACACACACACACACACACCAGAGAAGGAAGAAGAAAGAATGTACTTTGCCAGCACAAGACTACAAAGCACTAGATTATGGTGCTTTATCAAAATTTCCTGCAGAGGTAAATTGTAGAAGCTAAGATACTTATACATACTACTGAAAGGAAAATATAAGAGAGAGTTTTCTAATCATTGAATTTCCAACTAAAGGGAAGATTTCAAATTTCAGAATTTTCTGAATTTCTGAATTCTAAAATGTTATACTGAACTCTATGCTCATTATAAAAAAGGAAAATGTTTGGGCACTATAATATTAGTGGTGTCCTTGAGAGTAACATTTTGTTCAGTAGTCCATAGAATTTTCTTTCTAGAGATACCAGAGGAAGTACATTTATGTGAGTGAAAAAATAGGCTCACCTATGTAACTTTGGAGATAGAAAAAGAGGGGAAATAAGCCATGCTATTGGAGGTGAATGCTAATATGTTATTCTTTCTACACATGACAAAATGAAGACAATAATATTCACAGTACTATTCCATCATAATTACATACCACAATTTGTTCAACCATCCCTCAATTGAAAGGAATCCCTCAATTTCCAATTCTTTAGCTTTAGAAAAGAGCTGCCATGAATATTATTGTGCATATAAGTCTCTTTCCTTTTTGATTTTTGTCTGTTTTGGGATTCAGACTCAGTAGTGTTATTGCAAGGTCAGAGAATATGCATGCTTTTATGGCCTTATGGACATAGTTCAAAATTGCTCTGCAAGATAGTTGAATTTAGTTCACAACTCTACCAACAATGCATTAATGTCTCATTTCCTTCCATATCCCCACCACCATTTGTCATTTTATTTTTTCTGTCCTATAGGCAATCTTGTAGGTATGTTATAGTACCTCAATGTTATTTCAATTAGAATTCCTCCAATCAATAGTGAGTTAGAGCATTTTTTTTCATGTGACTAGTTAGCTTTGATTAATTCATTTGAAAACTGTTCATATGTTTGATCATTTACCAATTGGGGAATGACATATTTTTATACATTTTAACTCAGTTATCTACATGTTTGAGAAATGAGGCCTTTATCAGAGAAACTTGCTACAAATGTTTTTCATAGTTACTATTGCTAATTGTATTTTCTTTCTCCTATTTTCCTCATTGCTTCTTCTATTCTCTTTATCCTTTCACCCTGTCTTTTTTCAGCAGTTTTACCCCTTGTATTTGACCTCTTTTCTATCACTCTTTCCTTCTCTTATCCTTTTCCTTTTCTCATAAGAGAGATTTCTATGTCAAATTGAGTGTGCATGTGCTTACCTCTTGGAGTCAATTCTGATGATAGTAAGATTTGCTTAATCTCCCTTATCTCTGTCTTCTTCCCCTTCACTGCAAAAGCTTTTCCTCTTGTGAGACAATATATCCTACTCCACCTCTTCCTCTCCTTTTCTCCAGATTATATCTGCTCTTACCCTTTAATTTTATTCTTTTTAAATCATCCCTTCATGTTAAAGTCACATCTGTGCCTGCTATGTATACATTCTCCTTCTAATTTTCCTGAAAATGAGAAAGTTTTTTTTATCATTTACAAGTATCGTTTTCCCATGTAGGAATATAAGCAGTTTAACCTTATTAAGTTGATTGTGATTTCCCTTTCCTGTTTACTTTTTTATGCTCTTCTTCAGTCTTGTATTTGAAAATCAAATTTTCTGTTCAGCTCTGACCTTTTCATTAAGAATTCTTGAAAGTTATCTATTTTATTTAATATTTATTTTTTTCTGGAAGGATTACATTTAGTTTTGCTGGGTGGGTGATTCCTGATTGTAATCCTAGCTCCTTTGTCCTCCAGAATATCATATCCCAAGCTCTCTGATTTGTCAATGTAGAAGCTGCTAAACCTTATGCCATCCTGCCTATGGCCTCACAATACATTAATTGTCTGTTTCTGGCTGCAATTTTTCTCCTTGAATTGGGAGTTCTGGATTTTGACCTTAATATTTTTGAGTTTTTATTTTGGAATCTCTTTTAGGAAATGATAGAGGATTCTTTTAATTTCTATTTTACGTTCCTTCCGGGGGTGGAGCCATGGTGGCGTGGATCAGACAGGATTCTCTGTAACCTCCTCTAACCTCCCCTCAAACCAACAAAATATGAAGCCTCTAGACTGATTCTGAAGCAAAAAAATCCACAATATCCGGAGAACAACACGATTCTAGAAGAAGATACTCTGGAAGAACCTCAAAACAGGTCTGTTTTAATGGGGCAGGGGGTGGCCTACTGAACCCAGATTGCAGCACAGGGAGACCCGGGCAGGGAGCTGGAGCAGGGAGCTGTAACAGGAGTCAGAACAG
>JAJPUD010006434.1:0-22398 GCA_023553655.1 Myrmecobius fasciatus
CTTGTTACCTTTTTATGTTTCTCTTGTGTTCTGTGTTTGTAGATCAAATTTTTTGTTCAGTTCTGGTCTTTTCAGTAGAAATAGGTGAAATTCTCCTATATCATTGAATGACCATCTTCTTCCCTGGAAGATAATGGTCATTCTAGCTGGGTAACTTATTCTTGGCTGTAATCCAAGTTCCTTTGCCCTACGGAATATCTGATTCCAGGCCCTTCGATCCTTCAAAGTAGAAGCTGCTATGTCCTGTGTGCTCCTAATTGTAGCTCCCCGATATTTAAATTGTTTCTTTCTGGCTTCTTGTAATATCTTTTCCTTGGTATGATAGTTCTGGAATTTAGCCACGATATTTCTGGGGGACTTAATTTTTGGGTTTCTTTCAGGAGGTGATCGGTGGATTGTTTCAAGGAGTATTTTGCCTTCTGGGTCTAAAATATCAGGGCAGTTTTCTTTTATGATTTCCTGGAAGATAGTGTCCAGGTTCTTTTTTTTCATCATGGATTTCAGGAAGCCCTATAATCCTTAGATTGTCTCTCCTAGATCTATTTTCCAGGTCAGTTGTTTTTCCTAGGAGATATTTCATGTTTTTCTCTATCTTTTCATTTTTTTGTTTTTGTTCGACTGATTCTTGAAGTCTTGATGAATCATTCATTTCCAATTGTTCGATTCTAATTTTTAATGTCTTATTTTCTTCAGTTACTGTTTTTAGTTCCTTTTGCAATTGACCAATTACATTTTTTTTTGTTCATTGCATTCTTTTTCCATTTTTTCTATTTTATTTTGCAGTGATCTCATTTCGTTTCCCCATGTTTCTTCTAACTCTCTTTTAAGATTTTTTATGCAATCTTTAAAGAAAGCCTTGTGACATGGAGACCAATTTATGTCTCTCTTTGGGGCTTTTTCTGGAGTTGCTTTACCTTTAGGGGCCTCGGGATTTGAGGTCTGTTCTTCTCTCTCTCCATAAAAGTTGTCTATGGTGAGAGCTCTTTTTGGTTTTTTATTCATTTTTTTTAAAGGTGTGAGGTCTGTTTAGGGCAAAGGTGGGACAGCTGCTTTAATTTGCCCTGGGGCAGTTCTGCTGATTGAGTTATTTCAGGAACTGGGCAGTTCTGCTGATTGAATTATGTCAGGGGCTGGGCAGCTCCACTGATTGAATTATTTCTGGTGCTTATCAGTCCTGTTGTTTGATTGATTGGTTTAAGGTGCTGTGTAATGGTAGCTAGGTCCGATGCTCATCAGGGGTTCTGTGGTTCACAATCTATCCCCCTCAAAAGGCAGACCCTCCAAACCACCTGCCCACAATCAGGACAAATTGTTCCAAGAGGCCCGCAGAAGACTCCCAGGTGTGTGAAAAGCACAACGCTCCCACTCCTGTTATGACTCCTGTTCCAGCTCCCTGCTCCAGCTCCCTGCCCCAGTCTCCCTGCGCTGCAGTCTGGGTTCAGTAGACCACCCCCCTGCCCAATTAAAACAGACCTGCTTTGAGTTTCTTCCAGATTATCTTCTTCTAGCATCGTGTTGTTCTCCAAATATTGTGGATTTTTTTTGCTTCAGAATCAGTCTAGAGGCTTCATATGTTGTTGGTTTGATGGGAGGTTAGAGGAGGTTACAGAGACTCCTGTTTGATCTCCGCCACCATGGCTCCACCCCCCTAGATTGGTGTTTTGATCTTCCTTGTCTTTATAGTAACTTTCTGTAGTTAAGATTCTTTGTTATTTTGTGCTCATTTTCTTTCTTTCTCCCCCATACCTTTATTTTGTGACTTGTAAGGTTCAGCTCTGCTTCTAGAGTACAGAGGTTGCTCTCCCATTCTTCTTTTGCAACTTTGAGCCCTGGCTGCGAGTGCAGGGTCCCCTTGTGTTTGATGCCCTGCTCACAGTACAAGATAACTTTACCTGTCCTCTCCAGGGAACTGCCTACTTTCCCAGGCTGGGAATTGGACTTTTTACTGGTAATGGAAGGTGC
This sequence comes from Myrmecobius fasciatus, assembly GCA_023553655.1. NCBI lineage: Eukaryota > Metazoa > Chordata > Mammalia > Dasyuromorphia > Myrmecobiidae > Myrmecobius > Myrmecobius fasciatus. Next base: position 1,963 of record JAJPUD010006434.1, read on the forward strand.
GTCACTTTTCATCTATGGTACTAAGCCATGACCGAGGGTTTTAGTTACTGGTCTGCTATAATTAAGTTTCTTTGACTTTTCCAGACAATATTTAAGCTGACTACCTCTTTCACCCCAGTGAGATTGACCTTTCTTTCTCTCCAGGCCTCTGTGAAATTATCCTGTTGGTAAATTCTTACAGAACAATAATATTCTATAACATTCATATACCATAATTTATTCAACCATTTTTCAATTAATGGGCATCCATTCAGTTTCCAGTTTCTAGCTGCCACAAACATTTTTGCACATGTGGGTCTCTTTCCCTCCTTTAAGATCACTTTAGGATATAAACCCAGTAGAAACACTGCTGCATCAAAGGGTATGCAAAGTGTGATAACTTTTTGAGCATAGTTCCAAATTGTTCTCCAAAATGATTGGATCCTTTCACAGTTCCACCAACAATGTATCAGTGTCCCAATTTTCCCACACCCCCTCCAATATTCGTAATTATCTTTTCCTGTCATCTTAGCCAATCTGACAAGTGTGTAGTGGTATCTCAGAGTTGTCTTAATTTTCACTTTTTTGATCAATAGAGATTTAGAGCACCTTTTCATATGACTAGAAATGGTTTCAATTGCTTCATCTGAAAATTGTCTGTTCATGTCCTTTAATCATTTATCTGTTGGAGAATGGCTTGAAGTCTTATAAATCTGAGTCAATAATCTATATATTTTAAAAATGAAGCCTTTATCAGAACAACTGAAAGTAAAAATGTTTTTCTAATTTATTGCTTCCCTTCTAATACTGTCTGTTTTAGTTTTGTTTTACAATTTTTTTAAAATTTAATATAATTAAAATTATCTATTTTGTATTTATTTGTGTACTCCATTACTTCTTTGGCCAAAAATTTCTTCCTTTTCCACAGATGTGATAGGTAAACAATCCTTCTAATCTGCTTATAATATCATTCTTTATGTCTAGATCATAAACCCATTTCAACCTTATCTTGGGATACATTGTTAGGTGTGAGTCAATGCCTAGTTTACAGCATATTAATTTCCAATTTTCACAGATTTTTTTTTGTGAAATAATGAGTTTTTATTCCAAAAGCTAGTTTGTCAAATACTAGATTACTATAGTCATTGACTATTTTGTCCTGTAAAACTAACCTATCACACTGATATTCTCCTCTATTTCCTAGTCAGTACCATATGATTTTGATGACCACTTCTTTATAATATAGTTTGAGATCTGGCACAGATAGACCACCTTCATTGGCTGTTTTTTTCATTAATTCCCTTGAAATTCTTGACCTTTTATTTTTCCAGATGAACTCTGTTATCATTTTTTCTAGATCTTTAAAATAATTTTTTGGGATTTTGATTAATCTGGAACTAAATAAGCATAATAATTTAAGTATTACTGTCATTTTTATTATATTAGCTTGGTCCACCCATGAGTACTTGGTATTTTCCAATTGATTAGTTCTGAATTTATTTGTGTGGAAAGGGTTTTGTAGTTGTGTTCATATAGTTCCTGACGTTCCCTTGGCAGGTAAACACCAAAATATTTTATATTTTTGACAGTTAATATAAATGGAATTTTTCTTTGTATCTCTTGCTGGTGGACTTTGTTGGTAATGTATAAAAATGGTGGTGATTTATATGGATTTATTCTGTATCCTATAAATTTGCTAAAGATGTAAATTATTTCTATTATTTTTTTAACTGATTCTCTAGGGTTCTCTATGTATACCATCATATCATCTGCAAAGAGTGATTATTTGATTTCCTTATTACATACGCTAAATCCTTTAATTTCTTTTTCTTCTCTTATTGCCAAAGTTAACAACATTAAATAAGGGATATGAGAGTAGGCCATCTTGTTTCAGTCCCGTTCTTATTGGGAATGGTTCTACTTTGTCCCTATTACATATGATGCTTGATGATGATGATTTTTAAATACATGCAACTGATCATTTTAATGGAAAATTCATTTATTCCTATACTCTCTAGAGTTTTTAATAGGAAGGTGTGTTTAATAGTATCAAAAACTTTTTTCTGCGTCTTTGTGTTAATCATATGTTTTTGTTAGTTTCGTTATTGATATATTCAAGTAGGCTAAGTTTCCCTAACATTGAGCTATCCCTACATTCCTAATATAAATCCTCCTTAGTCATAATGTATTATCCTGTAGATGATTTAGTGTAATCTCTTTGCTAATATTTTATTGAAGATTTTTGCACTAATATTCATTAGGGAAATTTATAATTTTCTTTCTGTTTTGATCCTACCTGTTTTAGCTATCAGCCCCATAGCTCTGTCATAAAAGGAATTTCACTATTTTCCCAAATAGATAGCCCACTATTGGAATTAATTCTTCTTTAAATGTTTGGTATAATTCACATGCAAATTTCTCTGGCCCTGAGTATTTATTCTTAAGGAGTTGGTTAATAGCTTGTTCTATTTCTTTTTTTTTTCTTCAATGGAACTATTTAAGTAATTTATTCCATCTTGTATTAATCTGGAAAATCTATATTTTTGTAGATATTCCTCCATTTCAATTATATTATCATATTTATGGACACATAGTTGCAAAATGCCTCCTAATTATTGCTCTAATTTCCTCTTCATTGGTGGAAAGTTCTTCCTTTTCATTTTTGAAAATAACAATTTGAGGGGCAGTTGGTTGCCACAGTGGATAGAGCACCAGCCCTGAAGTCAGGAGGACCTGAGTTCAAATCTGATCTCAGACACTTAATATTCCCTAGCTGTGTGACCCTTGGCAAGTCACTTAACCCCAATTGTCTCAGCAAAAAATCAAATAAAAAAAAGAAAATAACAATTTGATTTTCTTATTTCCTTTTTCTGAGATAATTAACTAAAGGGTTGGGCTTTTTCATAAAACCAATTCTTAGTTTTATTTATTAATTGAATAGTTTTCTTTCAATTTTATTAATCTCTCCATTTCTTTTCAGAATTTCAATTTTGATGTTTAATTGTCATTTAAAAATTTTTTCTTTTTCTAACTTTTTTAGTTGCAAGCCCAATTCATTGATCTTTGCTTTCTTTATTTTATGCAAGTGAGCATCTAGAGATATAAATTTTTCTCTAATAACTATTTTAGCTGCATCACACAAATTTTGGTATGCTATCTCATTATTGCCATTCTTTTGGATGAAATTATTGTTTGTGTTTATGATTTGTTCTTTGACCCATTATTCTTTAGGATTAGATTATTTAGTTTCCAATTAATTTTTGGTTTATTTTCCTCTGTTCTTTTATTGCACACCATGTTTCTGCCCCTCCCCTCTGTATCTCAATTGTGATAAGCCTTTTTTTTTTTGCCTGCTCATGAGATGTAATTTACTTCATTATAACTCCATTTTCATCTTCTTCCAGTAGAATCACCTTTCCTCTTCTAGTTTCTTTTTTCATGTCATCACAGTAAAATCAAATTATACCTATGCCCTATAAATATATGCATAATAGAGATGCAGACCTCAAGATTTCAACATATCACCTTCCCATATTGAACTCTAAGTGTTTTAACTCTTAAAAGAAAATTATTTTTTCTTTCTTTTTTACCTTTTCATGCTTCTCTTGAGTTCTGTATTTGAAGATCAGGTTTTCTATTCAGCTCTGCTCTTTTCATCAGAAATAAATGAAATTCATATTATCTTTTTTCCATAAAAGATAATGCTTACTTTTGTTGGGTTATTGATTTGTGTCTGCAAGCCAAGTCCTTTAGTTTTTTGGAATACCAGATTTCAAGCCATTCAACCCCTTAAAGTAAAAGCTGTTAGATCCTGGGTAATCCTGATTGTGGCTCTTCGATATTTGAATTGTTTCTTTTGGCTGCTTGCAATATTTTCTCTTTGATCTGATAATTCTAAAATTGAGCTATGATGTTCCTTGGGGTTTTCATTGTGGGAGTCTCTGTCAGGAGGTAATCAGTGAATTCTTTCAAGGGCTTTCTGGTTCTTGGACATCCAGACAGTTTTCTTTGATGATTTCCTGAGAAATGATGTCTGGGTCCTTTTTTTTTTCATTATGATTTTCAGGTAGTTCAATAATTCTTAGATTTTCTCTCCTAAATCTGTTTTCCATGTCAATCATTTTTTCCAATGAGGTATTTTACATTTTCTTCTTTTTGTTAATTTTGTTGGTTTTGTTTGACTGATTCTTGAAGTCTCATTCAATCATTCACTTCCACTTGCTCCATTCTAATTTTTAGCAAATTATTTTTTTCATTTAGTTTATTTTTATCTTCTTTTGCATTTGGCCAGTTGAACCTTTAAATGAGGTGTTTTGTTCACTACATTTATTTTTTCCATTTCACAGATTCTGTTTTTCAACAAATTGATTTCTTTTTCATATCTATTTTGTAAGGATTTATTTGCTTTTTCCATTTCATCAAATCTATTTTTAAGGAATGTTCTTCAGATAATTTCTGTTTTTCCTTTCACAAACTCTCTAGCCAAGTTCTCATTTCCTTTTCCCATTTTTTCTTCTGTCTTTTAAGATCATTTTTGAATTCTTCCTAGAAAGCCTTGTAAAATGGGGACCAACTCATATCACCCTTTGGAGCTTCATCTGGTGATGTTTTGCCCTTAGGATCCTCAGGATTTAAGGCCTCTTTTTTTCTTTCTCCATAAAAGTCTATGGTAAGAGTTATTTTTGCATTTTTGCTATTTTTCAAAATGTTGAGGTCTGCTCTTAATGTGAAGCCCCTTTAAATCACCCTTGAACTGGTGCTGGTGACACATTCAGTGCTAACTAGTCTTGGGCAGTTTCTGTGTTTTTCTGGGTTTCAGAGTCTCACTATTTGTCTTTGGTATTTTCTTTGAATATCTAATAACTAATTTGCTGCTTCATTGGCTTGTAACCAGCACACAATAGTCTAAGACATGCCCAGTAGATTTCCTGGTTCACAGACACTGCAATACCATTCCTCTCTGCCCCAGATCCCTGCACTCTATCTGGGCCCAGCAACCTCTCCCCTTGCCTGATTGAAACAGACATTTTCTGAAGTTCTTTCAAAGTATCATTTTCTGGAAATTTGTTATACTTCAAATATTTGTGCCTTCTGTCACTCTAAAGCCAATTCAGAAGCTCGATCTGGTGTTAATCTGAGGGATACTAGGAGGAGTTCAGATAGAAATGTGTCTATTCTCCACCATCTTTGCTCTCACCCAAGTTTGAGCTTTCTTAAAATTTTTCTAATCCATTTTGAGTTGGACAGTGCTCAGACTATATTCAGAGAGACTTGGTTTCCAGTGGTTTTCAAGGGAAACTGGCAATGTTCAAGCAGCTTCCTGACTTCACGCTTCTCAATTGACTCTAGTCCTAGTACTTTGAGAAAGTTCTTAATAGTTTCTTATTCTTATTTTTAAAGATATATCAATAACTATAAATTCATGGACTCATATTTTTCTTCACATTACAATGAAACATTTATTAGTTAATATCTATGTTGATGATGGTCATCCTTGGTGGAGCTAAGTATGAGAGCTGACAGGGACTTTACCAAATTGTATTTGTATATTATATATTTTATCCTTAAACAATTATTGCAAGTTCTAGAAATTGTAAAATTTCACTGTTTATTTATCTGTTGAAAATAATTTTTTGAAATTTCATTTAATGGGGCAAAATATCCCTGAAATGACTCTCCTCTAACATTTTTACCCCTCAAGTGTAGATCCTCATTACCTCATGCTTAAATTTTCCCTTGGTATGGTAGTCACATCCTTGCCATAACTGTCCCTACTATATCCCACAGTGAGGTGAGATTTGAATTCTGTCACTAAGAAATGCTGATCCACAAATTAGTAACAAAAATAACTTTTAGTGAAGGATAATTTTATATTATTTGAAACAGTTCTAAATATCCTAAAAGACTGAAATGGAGGCTTCAACAAGTTCTAATTTTTTTTTAATTTATGAAAATTGTTCATAAGGATGCATCCTAGAGAGTCGTATGTCTGTTGACAGCTTCAAGCAAGAGAGTTTACCTTCTCATATTCGTGACACTACTTGGTGAACATATTGTATATATTTCTCCATGTTGGGATTAGATGAAATTCATTGTAAGTGAATTGAGAAAAATGCTTTCCTCATTCTGTTTCTATAATGTCTCCTGCAAATTTCAATTATCCTATACATGCTTATATTTTTTTTTAGAATAATATGGATTTCATATAATACCTAAATTATTTTTTGAAAGGAAGGAAGTTCAAAATTGTTAAGAAAATAGAATATTGGGTGTCATCTATTTTTTTTTAAAAATGAAATATAATAAGTGTAGCTATAAAATATAAAAATCCACTTTTGGACTTTTTAAAAATCAGCTTCATAAATATAGTAAATATAGCATTTGGGAAACCTAAATAATCAAGAGTTCATGTGGAGAAAAAACTTTGAAGTTTCATTTACTGCTACAAGTTCCATTTGAGTATATGATACGAATATACATGAATATAAATGAAATAAATGCACTGTTGGCTGCCATTAAAATTAAATTATGTTCATATCATTGTACTTAACCTTACCAAATCATATTTTAAATGTTATTTTCCATCCTGGAGGTTACTTTTCAGAGAAAAAATAACAAGCTGGAGTTTTCTAATAGAAGACAACTAGAATGATATGAATACTGGAAAATGTGCTGCATATAATATTGGTTGGAAGGAATAGGAATGTTTAATTTTTAGGAAAGAAGGTATAAGGAAATCAAGATGATAATTTAAAATATTTGAAAGTCTGTCAACTGAGAAAAAAAGTAAATAAATTATACCTGGAGACAAGATGATTAAAATCTTTCCAAATGAACCTGCCTGAATGCCAAATGAACACTTTTCTATCACTGGTCATTTCAAGGTAGGTTCTGGATGATATTTATTTGGGATATGTTCTGGTTGGTATACATGGTATTAGTCATTTAAGGTTCCCACTTTATTATGATTCCTGTGTGCCATAAGAAATAAGAACCTGAGCAAAGCAGTTAAGATGGAACACTGGGAACAGAAATTCTAGGGGTGAGGTGGGGATTGTTTTCACATGATCTATATATGGATATTGGAAAAATTAATGCTGCATTAGAAGGGAGAGAAGAGAGAATCACTCTTGAGTTCTTGTAGCTTCTAGGATTGAGAAAGAAAACTAATTACACCTTTAACATAATGAATGCCGAAAGACTTTGGGAAGAAAGCAACACATAGAACTTCAATCATATCTTTTTGTGGTTTTGGTCATCATTGATTTTTAAATTTTATTTAATGTTTTAATTTATTCAGTTACATTAAAAACAAAATTTAACATCTGTTTTTAGGTAAAGATAAATGTTGGAGGAGAAAACTAGGACACTAATACATTGTTGGTGGTTGTGAACTGATCCAACCATTCTGGAGAGCAATTCAGAACTTTCCCAATGGGCTATCAAACTGCTTTCCCTTTAATTCAATAGTGTTTCTAATGGGTCTGTACCTCAAAGAAATCATAAAAAAGGGGAAAAGACCCATGTGCAAAAATGTTTGTAGCAACCCTTTTTGTAATGACAAGGAATTGGAAACTGAGTACATTGCCATCAACTGGAGAGTGGCTGAACAAGTTATGATATATGAATGTAATGGAATATTATTGTTTTATAAGACATGATCCTCAGGATCATTTCAGAAAGACCTAGAGAGACTTACATTACCTGATGCTAAGTGAAGTGGGTAGAACCAATAGAACACTGTACATAGAAATTACAAAATTATGTGATGATTTACTTTGATGGATGTGGCTTTTTTTTTTTTTTACCAATTAGATGATTCAGGTTAAAGCCAATATACTTGTGATGGAGAGATCCATCTGCATCAAGAGAGAAAATGATGGGGACTGAATGTAGTCTGCAACATAATATTTCCACCTTTTGTTGTTGTTTGCTTGCTTGTTTTGTTTTCTTTCTCATCTTTTTTCCACTTTTTGATCTGATTTTTCTTGTGTAGCATGATAAAAGTGGAAATTTGGTTAGAAGAATTGCAGGTGTTTAACCTATATTGGATTGCTTGCTATCTAGGGGAGGTGAGGCAGGAGGGAGGTGGGAGAAAAAATTGGAACACAAGGTTTTGCAGGAGTGAACTTTGAAACTTATCTTTGCATGTATTTTGGAAAATAAAAAGCTATTATTAAAAAGAATGTTTTAAAAACTTTGGGTTTCAATTTTATCCCTTCCTCCCTTGTTATTCCTGACTCATCATTGAGAAGAAAAGCAATTCTTGCTATGTGAAGTCATGAAAAACATTTCAATAATACTTATGCTGTCAAGGAAAATATAGACAAAACAAATCCCTCAAAAAAGGAAACTTTTTTTTAAAGTGTGCTTTAATCTGTATTGAGATACCACCATTTCTTTCTCTAGGGAAAGATAGCATTTTTCACCATAAACTACTTCACGACTTTCTTTTCACAACTCCTTCTAAGTTGTCTTGGATCACTAAATTTCTAAGAATAGCTAAGTCATACACAGCTTATCATCTTACAATATTACTGTTATAAGGTACAACATATGATATATAAATGTACAAAGTACATTTCACTTTTCTTCAGCTTATGTAAGTCTTTCCAGGTTTTTTCTGAAAGCATCTTTCGTGTCATTTCATATAGCACAATAGAATTTCATCATAATCATATACAATTTGTTTCATTTATTTCCCCAATTGATGGGCATTCCCTCACTTTCCAATTCTTTGCCTTACAGGAAAGAGCAGTTTTAAATATTTTGCATATATTGGTCCTTTTCTTTATTTTTAATCTCTTTTAGAATACAGGCAGAGGAATGGTGTTGCTAGGTCAAAGGGTATGCATTGTTTTATAGTACTTTAGGAATATCTTTAAATTGCTCTACAGATTGATAGAATCGGTTCACAAGTACACCAACAATGTATTAATGTCTCATTTTTTGCCACATTCACACCATCATTTGTCATTTACCTATTAAGTTCTATTAGACAATCTAATACATATGAAGTAATATTTCAGAATTGTTTTAATTTGCATTTCGCTAATCAATAGTGTATAGACAAATTTTTTGATGTGAACATAGCTAGCTTCAATTATTTCATCTGAAAATCATACAGATCTTTTGGTAATTCATCTATTGGGGAATGACTCATTTTTATAAATTTGACTTGTTTCAGAATTTTTATATGCATTATAGAAGAGAAGCAACTCAGTATAGTAAAAATTCATTCAGATAGGCTGGAAAGAAGACAGACTTTGGAATAAGAAGGATTACATCAGTATCTAGGATCACATGTACTCTATGTAAGATTGTAAAGATTCACTTAATCTTAGAAGCCTCCATTTTGTTATCCAGAAAATTAGCATAATAATATTTAAAATGTGTCCTGGCTCCCTCGATGATTGTGAGAACTGAACTTTGTAAAATCGAGTCTTATTATGATAATTTATTTACAATGACATGAAGGTTTCTCCTGGATGAGAGTGAACCTCTCAAATGTTTAAAGATGCCTTTCTCCAAACCTACAGCACATATATTTCAAGCAATAACCAAAGTACCACCACTATTCTTGAAAACTTTCTTGCAATTTCACATCTAATAGAAGATCAATCTTTAGAGTATATTTCTGACTTAGATATCTGAAGATTTATCATTGCATATATTGCTGTTATAGTGGTGCCATTTTCAAAATATAAAATCAACATCTATTTAATAAAAGAAAAAGAAGAATGTATATCTTTCCCAGAATTTTAAATAATTTTGGTAGCAAAACAATGTTGCTTTTAGCAGTCAATGTTTTTTTTTTTTTCCAAAATACCTAAGGGAGAAAAGAAAAAGGGAGAGAAGAAAAAAAAGAGAAGAAAGAAGGAAGAAGTGGAGGATGGGGGGAAGGGAGCAAGGAGAGAAAAATCTTCATTATTTTTCTTCTTTATGTTCGATATTTTTGATGAATGATAGAAAAAAAGTCAGCAGATCCATGGAACAAGTTACTTTCCACCCCTACCCCCATATCTGTTCAAAATATACTTAAGAAAAAGGTTTAATAGTACTACACTGAAGAAAATGACATTCTTTCATAACATTTCTTAGTCTCAAAAATTATTGTAATTTATCTGAGTTACATGTTTCAGACTGTTTTAATATGCCACAAAATGTTCACCTGACAATCAATCCCTATATAAATTGATTCATCAGTCAATCACAATCTAGAAATCCTATAAAGATCATTTCATACCAGACAAGTCTGTATATACAGTTCTTGGCTTTATAAGATTTCATGACATGATAATGAAACACAATACTTACAATCAGGATGTTATTACAATTTTTAGAAAAGAGAATTTTAGGTTCCATCATTAGTTTTGTCACTTTGCTATGTAAATAGCACAAAATTCAGGAGATAACTTGACTGAAAATTGAAGAAAAAATAGAAGAGTTATAAAAATAAGTTAATTTTAAAAGAGACCTGTTTGGCTTCTGAATAATGATTAAAAAAAACAATATTTTCCAAAAAATCAGAAGGAAGGAAAATGGAATTAAAGCAGAATTGTTTTTTGTTTTCTTTTGTTTTGTTTTGTTTTTAATTAAAACTTTTTATTTGCAAAACATATGTATGGGTAATTCTTCAACATTAACCCTTACAAAGCTTTCTGTTACAAATTTTTCCCCCCTACTCCCCACCTCTCCCCTAGATGGCAGGATATCCACTACATGTTAATTATGTTAAAATACTTGAAAAATCAAATATATGTATACATATTTCCACACTTATCATTGTTGTGCAAGAAAAAATGTATCTACAAGAAAGAAAAATCAAATAAAGGAAACACAATGCAAGCAAACATCAATCAAGAATATGAAAATGTTATGTTGTGGTCCACATTTCACATCCTTTTCTCTGGGTGTATATGGCTTTCTTCAGGGAACAATTGGAAGTGGTTTGAAACATTCCATTGTTGAAGAGAGCCATGTCCATCAGAATTGATTGTCATATAGTATTGTTGTTGCCATGTATAATGATCTCCTGATTCTGCTCATTTCACTCAGCATCAGTTCATGCAAGTCTCTCCAGGGCTCTCTGAAATCATCCTGCTGGTTGTTTCTCACAGAACAATAATATTCCATAACATCCTCATACCATAATTTGTTTAGCCATTCTCCAATTGATGGGTATCCATTCAGTTTCCAGTTTCTAGCCACTACAAAAAGGGCTGCCACAAACATTGTTGCACATGTGGGGCCCTTTCTAAAGCAGAATTGTTATAAATAAGCATTTACTCTTTCCCTCTCTATCCTGCAGAAATCTTTGTATAATTTTTCTTTCCTCCTCTTGCCCTCTTCTCCTCCTCTGCTCCACCTCCTCCTCTTATCTTTCACTTCCTTAGAGATTTGTGAAAATTCCAAGAAAAATAAATTTGTTTACCTATTAACATTTTAGCTGTATTAATATTTTATACAAACATATAAAGCAATCTTGGAAAATTGTGAGGATATTACAATTTCATAAATCATAGTAGACCACAGCTTTTTCTTCTCTATCTTCAGACAAATTAAAAAAAAGAAGTCAAAATATCTCTATGGGATTTGAGGCTCAGAAAGAAAACATTTATTGTATATATAGTCATCCATTTAATTGTTCATTCATACAAATAAATTAATGTTAAATAAATTTATTTATTTATTTGCTTAATTTACTTGTTTCTTTCTTAAATATCATAAAGGTTAAAATTTGAAGTTCCAGTTTTATTGCCTCTCCTCAATTCCACATCAGCTGGAGGAACTTTATACACACACACACACACACACACACACACACACACACACATATAAACTTCCACTAATATATTGATAAACAAAGCAAGTCCTGCACGTTGAAAATGAAATAAAACATCTACTTCCTCTCAGTGATATTATGCATTTAAGTTGAAAAATGAGATATTTTAGAGATAGCTGCTGTGGGAATTTATTTTATTGAATTAAACATATTTGCTATGTGTGTTAGTTTTCTTTTTTTTAATTGTTCAATGATTATGAACAGTGGAAATGGAATAAATGTTCATAAATACAATATATATTTTATCTATTTTAGAAGAATGTCTGTAATGATTAGTTATTAAAATATAGCATAGGGACTCTAAGATCTTTTCTAATAAAACTGCAAGTGTGAATTTTAGCAAGAAATTCCTATTTTATGATCTCCAATTTGCCTTTTAAAAAAATCCCCTTTCTAATTTTTTTCCAAGAAAAATGGTAGTTATATGTTCTTCCACTGCTACTAGTTGTAGCTATACTTCACAGAAGGTAAAATCTATCTTGTTAATGTCTTTTTCTCTCACAAGAAATATAAGTAAATCAAATTGGTATACTGAACAGCTTTTATAGGGAAAAAAATTCTGCTATTTCTTCCCAATAAAATCCTTCTTTATAGCTGTGCTTCCTGCCAAGTCAAATGTTTCTAAACCACCCAGAGAATCCTAAAACAACTTCTTCACAACATTTCTAGGACTCATTTTGCACACAGAGTGCTATGTATTATGTTGCAAATGAAAATTGTTTTTTTATTCTGAGATGTCATATTCCATTTTATATCAATTACATATGGGAAAAGAAAAAAATAACTTTTAGCATTTTCAAACAATCATAAATTAAAAGTCAATAAAAGCATCTTTTCCAGTCTATTTTTATTTTTATTCATACTAATGAATTGACTTTGCATAAATTCTATATTCAAGCTCTTTATAAACAGGAATGAAAATCCCATGAAGACTCTGGATACTAATTATAAAATTCAACTGATAAACTATTATTGTTTAGGGATTTAGAAGCTTACAAGATTTTAATGTACTTTCAGTTTTAAGTTAAAAAAAGAATCATTAATAAACCAGTTTCTCTTCCCTAGAGAAAGTCTTATTTAATCAGCTAACAAAACCAGGCTAGAAATATGGATCACAGATTGGTTTCAAAGTAATGAACTTTTTATATTACCATTATCTTTAATTTCCTTAACATTCACTAATTAAAAATTATTTCTGGACCTCTTTAAAGGTGATCTTTCTCAATTTAAGTTTATTGCTTGATCATTAAATATATATATATATAATATGTATATTATATATATATATATATATATATATATATACTTTTTTCAATTACATGTGAAAAGTTTTTAACATTCACTTAAAAATGTGTTCCAAATTTTTTCCCTCTTCTACTCCCGGATTGACAATGCAAGCAATTTGAAATAGTTCATGCATGTAATTTCACGGGAAAATATAGTTCCATAATGGTCATTTTGTGAAAGAAAACATTAAACAAAAACAAAAGAAAATTTTGTTATCATTGTGGCTTTTTTGTTTTTGCTTTTTGTTTTTTAAGAGATTGTTTCTGCATTCAGACACTCCATCAATTCTTTCTCTGGAGATGAATGCCATTTTTTCATTAAGTCCTTCTGAATTGTCTTGGATTGGTTGTTTGTTCTTTGTTATTGAGAAAAATAAAAAATGATATCACCTTTTTATTGTCAAGTTAGAGTGTGTCTGACTATGGCTACATACACCAATATCAACTTGGAATCTTCTGCTATAGTATGGACACAAATAGTCTCCATGAACTTTCTTCAGCTTTGTGCATTTGGTTTTTCTTCTGAGTTAATTTAATTCTACTTTTCTCAAAGAGTACAACATCTTCTCTGATGAGGGCACATCATGATGTGTGGTGCTGTGCCATTTGTCTCCCATGTCATACAATTAATCTATTCATACATTAAATTCTAAAGTTAAAAAATTTTGAAGAATAACCTTTAGAGTGTCCTTGTATTGCCTTTTCTGACAACTTTGTGAGCACTTGCCCTGTGTGAGTTTTCCATAAAGTACTTTTTTTGGCAAGCATATATCTGGCACTCAATGTAGTCATCCCAACTGAGTTGTACTCTCTGCAGTGGAGTTGGAATGCTTGACAAATTTATTTTGAGAAAGTACTTCAGTGTCTGTAAGTGAGCAAACCAAAAGTGATGTGGAGGGAGTATTGGTGAACAAATTTTTGTTCGCAGTTGAGATCTGAATCTGAAATACAACAAAGTAGAGATTTATTCTCTGCTGCTTCTGCTAATTTTTGTTCTAAAAATTAATATCAAGAAAATATAGGTATTATATAAGTTGCCTTTCATAAATTCTTATAATATGATGTCTAGGCTCTTTTTTTTTTAATCTTGACTTTCAAGTAGTACAATAATTTTAAATTATTTTCCCTTGATCTATTTTCCAGGTCATTTGTTTTTCAATGAAATGTTTCACATTTCCTTTCATATTTTTTTCATTATGTTGATTTTGTTTTATTATTTCTTGAAGTGTAATGGAGTCATTAGTTTTTAGAAGCTCAATTCTGTTCTTGCTAGTGCTACTCCCTGCTTTAAATTTGTGACCCAAAGCCATGTATATGCAATGCACCAGATTTTATATCCAATAGTAGCAAAGGCTTCCCTGTAATCTCCTTCTGATAAGTGGATTCTATCACTGTCCTACTAACCCAGGGCCTATTACTAGCTTGTCAGGACAGCATGGCCTGTGCTGAATTGTGCTCTATCTCACCTATTGTTCTGCCAATTTTTTTTTTTTTGTTCAAGGATGGAAACTTATGTATATGTTTTACAAATAAAAAGGTTTAATAAAAAATGATATTTATATTAATCAGAATGTGATAATGTGTGTTGATTAATAGGAATGGGATAAAGAGGGAAGGAAAAGGTTGAGAAAGAAGGTAAGGGAGGGATCCATGAATGAAGAGAGGTTAGGTGGTAGCAAGGAAAGTTAAGGAACAGAATTTAGGCAGCAGAGTTAACAGTGATAGGAAATAAAAGAGATATTTATAAACAAAACAACAAGTATGAGGAGGAGAATTTATTAGAAAAAAAAGTAGGAATAGTCATCATTGATCTTAGATAATGTCAAAGATTCAATTAAGAGTGAAAAACTACATTTTATGTCAACCATGTTATTATTGTTTTAGATACAGGCATAAATGCATATGCATACCTATGTTTCTGAGTATATCTGAGTATTTATATGTGTAAGTCTATGTAAATGTATATGTATGGTGTTCACTGTGGAATTGTAAATTTGTTGTATGTATGCATATAATGTGTATGTATATATGTATACTTAAATATGTATGCATAAATTAACTGCCTAATCAGGAAAGGTGGGGGGAATGAAAGGGGAAAAAAATAAAGTAAAAAATGTTTAGCAGGGGAAAAAACAAAATCTATAAGAAGCAAATAAGATATTTGTGAATATAATTTATTTTATTATAATATATGCTTTCTTGAAATGGAAATTTATTGTTTTATATTCTGAATCCTCTTTGATGTTCTTCTGGGAACATGACAAGATTTTGTTTTGCTTTTATGTTCATTTTCTGTCATTCTTTTTCTATTGTTTTTTTTTATTTTGTTTTTAGTTCAATAAATAAATAAATAAAAGATAAAGGGGGAAGTAATTCAGAATAGGATCAATTGCAAAATAGAATCAATTATTAAATAAAAAGGAATAACCTTTACTTCTTCAAACATGGTCTTAATTTAGATCTGACTTTATTCTTTGCCTCATGATTAATATTTTGATGGTATTCTTATTTGTAAAGAATATGTATATTTTTTCTTGTAGATATGATTTTTCTTGCACAGCAAGATAATTATGGAAATATATATACATATATTCTATTTGTCAAGTATTTTAACATAATTAACATATAGTGGACTTCCTGCCATCTAGGGGAGGGGTGGGGATTAGAGGGGAAAAATTTGTAACAGAAAACTTTGTAAGGGTCAATGATGAAGAAGTACCCATACATATGTTTTGCAAATAAAAAGCTTTAATATAAAAAAGAATATATATTATGACTTTTTACAATTTTTACAATATCTCTCAGCATGTGTTTATTTTTTGAAAAAAAATTTTATTCAATTATGATATTATGAATGTATATATATATGCATGGATGTAGATTTTTTATATATATATATATATATATATATATATATACATACACATGTATATATTTATGAATAGGTGAGATGTATATATGAAATGCATGTATACACACATATACTTTGACAAATCCATTAAAAAATTTCTTAATTTCTCCCCAAATGTTTTCAATTACATATTTTTGCTTTGGTTTACATTAGATTTATCTTATATTTACTCCACATTTAAGAAGATACTGATTACTTACAGCTATTATTTTGCTATCTATATTCTTAAAATAATTGGGTAAGGATCAGCACCAGATGTATAGACAGGCAAAAGGAGCAGCATGGACATTGTTGTATATACCTCAGAATTCAAAATAGTGAATCAGTAGGTAGTTTCTTTTTCTACCAAGATGTTGAGCTCTTCAAGGAGTGCTGCTTGAGAATTCTAGAGATTAATATTTTCTGCTGTCAATTCATAAGCTTGTTACCATGTTTGATTTCTTGATGTCTTGACATATTGATATAGCTATAATGTCTATACTTCTGGTGTGTTTTTTCATAATTAGAGGAGTTTTTGAGAATTAGTGAGGAATACAGGACTTAACTATTTGGTCATGTCTTATTATTAGTCATATTTTCAATATAAAATTTTTGTAGAATTTTGTTAAAGTTGCTTACTCATTTTTGTGAGTGAGTTAAGTTAAAACTAGGTAAACATAATGTCTGTAAAAATATATGTAAACTGAAATGTTTCTGTACATTGCAAAAACAGGTAATAACATTTATAAAGCACTTTATCTTTGCAAAGATATGTGTGTATGTCTGTGTATGTGTCTGTGTGTGTATTTGTGTGTGTGTGTATGTAATGATTTTCACAACAACCCTGTGAAATAGATACTGTTATTATCACCATGTTATGGATGAAAAAAATAAACTAAATGTAAAAGAAATTACATAGCTAGTAAATGCCTGAATTAATATTTAAATTCAGTCATCATCATTCCAAGTCTAGTACCTTATAAAATACATGATTGAGCTGATACTGAAAATGTACAAATGAGTAAGAGCAACCTATTTTTGTTCTAGAACTTTTGTGTCAGGTTGTACTATGCATCAACATGACTATCTGATATATGGAAAGAATAATGAAATAAATCTTAGAAAGACATATTAGTTTTTTTTTTATTAAAAAAATAGTAATGTAACAATCCCCTCATATTCAAATAGATTATCTTGCATACTCTGTTTTAGACACTACTAATCTGTATCTCTGGAAAACTGTATGTCTGACACATGTATTTCTATTAGTGTAACAATTAAATTCAATGGTAAAATTCATTATATTTTTGTATTCTTGATAAAAGATTTATTATACCCTTATCATATGATTTAATTACATGATTTCAATTCAGCCCAATTCTGTTGAGTCTGAAAATTCAATATTTTATTTCTTCACCTACATACTACATTCATACAAATGCATTTATATACATACATGTACACATGTAAGCATATAGACATATTTACACATGTATGTCTTTATATGCATGTGTATGTGTACTTATTCTCTATTCCACTCTTTATACATATACACATTCATACTTTTATATATATATATGTAGGAGTGGATACATATATATATATTAGTATGTTCATTATATTAAATATTATTGTAACATAATATTAATATATAATACACACATAAACTTTAAATGTAGACATTTGCATATACTTTTTCATATACATAGATGATAATTATTAACATTATAATTTTTCTGACTATAACTATTTTTTGTTAATGTCACCAATTTCCCAACCATATTTGTCAAGAAAAAACATAGTCAGTTTCAGTAACTTTTCTGTTGACTGTTCATTGAAAAATAGAGAAACAGAATGATAGAAAGATAGAGAGAGTGAGACTAAAGAGTGAGTTTCACTGGGAAGACTGATTATATGATCATAAAAAGTTGTCAAAGCAAAGTTAACCTCTTAGTCCTTTCTAAAAAAAGTAAATATCTTGTAGAAGTGTGGTTACTTTCTATGACTCCAAAGAAAGGACTAAAATAATAGGTGACTATTTCAGAGAGGTCGTTATTTGTCTTAACATAAAGAACTTCCCAGCTGTCATATTTCAGAATGAAATGTATTAGTAATTTTTCTATTTTATATCCAAAGCTTCTTTAGAATCCAATGTTCTCTAATTCTATAAAGACCTGACTTTTGTTGCTTAAGATAAGATGTACCTCACCACTATCTCCTAACACATTTTTTTTAATTCTGGTTAAAATATCTTGAAACTTGTTGATGTTGTAGTTCTAAATTTATCTGAACTTATTTTCACACATCAGAATCATCTTAATAATGATACTCTATTCACCATTTCTAGAGGAAATTAACACTCTATAAGAAATGTGCATTCTGTAAACTGACAGCTTAAAATGTCAGTAAGAGCCATGCTGATGTAAATTGGGTTAAAAAAATAGCCATACTGTGATTAAAAAGGCCATTTGAAATAATGTGGCATGTAGTTATTTTTAAATGATGCTTAAAACCATAAATGGCATTTAGTGTTGTTAAGAATTAAAGGATCTCACTTTCAGAAAGAGCTATGTATTTTTCCTTAACTTTTGGAATTAATTTTCCCCCCAAATGTCAGTTATATCATTAGCATTTAAAATAGATGTCAACTCTTGACTGATAATAGATAGGTACTAAATGGTTCCTGTCAGTTTGAAAATGTCCAGCATGTTTAAGAATATTTTTTTAATCAATCATTTATTTTTTATTTTTTTTAGATTTGCACATATGCACACATGTGTACAAATATACAAATGAAGAAATAGGATGATTGTATTTATTACATATTTCCTTTATAAAAGCATTAATTAAATACTTCCTGTGTTTTGAATGAGCAAATAAATGGCCCAGTGGATAGAGTACCTGGCTTGGGATTAGGTAGACTCCTCTTGCTGAGTTGAAATTTGGCCTTAGATACTTCCTAGCTGTGTGATGTTGGGCAAGTCATTTAACCTTGTTTGCCTCAGTTTCCTCTTTACAAAATGAGCCAGAGAAGGAAATGGCAAACCATTTCAGTATCTGTGTCAAGAAAACCCCAAATGGATTCAGGAAGAGTAGGACAAATCTGAAAAGTTGAGGAACAAAAATAACAACAAAATGGTCAAAACACAATGCTAAGAACTGAGAATACAAATACACAATGAAAGATATTTCTGTCCCATTTACATTTTAATGAAAGGGATAGCTTATGGTAGGCTGAAAAACATTTAGCAAATTGGTCCCTACAAAAATAAATAAAAGACACACTTTCAATTTTAATCTGTAGTAGCATTTTTCATCACTTTTTTAAGGCTGCATATCAATAAATGAATCAAGCTGATTTGCCAATTGATACATTTCTAAGGTGTAAATTCACACAGTGAACTTTTAACAAACAGTCCAAAAATATATTGTTAAAAAATTAATCGGGGGCAGAGCCAAGATGGCGGAGTGAAAAGGTGACTCTCTGCCTCTCCTCCGATGTTCTCTCAAATCAACAATAAAATAAGCCTCTGAACTGACCTTCAAGTCAACGAACTCAGAAATATTTGGACACTGCTTTCTGGAGAACTTCATATCAGGTTTGTCTGACTTGGACAGAGAGATAAATAGACGACTCCTGTGTAGGCCGGAAGTGAGGGTTGGACTAAGCTCAGCTCCTCGTGGCAGAAATTCCAAACTCCAAACTCCAAATTCCAAACACCTGGAGTTTATCTGAGGCACTCAGGACACTCTGCCCTGATTGGGGGCAGGTGTTCTGGCAGACTTGCCTTGTTTAAGGAGTAATTGGGACTTAGTCCCAGCCCCCACCAGCCCAGCACCTTAAGTTAATTTGCCGAAAGTGCCCCAGCGCAAAGGTCGTCAGCCACCATTTTTTCCCTACCTTAAAGAGATATCCATGCTGTCTAAAAAAAATGAAGAAGCAAAAGAGAACTCTCACCATAGACAGCTTTTATCAAGGCAAAGAAGCGATGACCCCAGATCCTGAGGTTCCTTTAGACAAAATACCAGAAGAAGGTATTAAAGACCATCACGGGTCAGTTTTTCAAAAGGCCTTTCTGGAAGACTGCATAAAGAACCTCAAAAGAGAGCTGGAGGATAAATGGGAAAATAAACTGAAATCAGTGCAAGAAGGATACAATATCTTGCAAGAAGGATATGATGCCCTGCAAAAGAGATATGAAAAAGACACCAATTTATTAAAAAATAAAATTAGTGAAGTGGGAAAAGAGTGCAATGAACAAATTGGCCAGTTACAAAAGGAGCTTAAAAAGGTAACTGAAGAAAACAAGACTTTAAAAATAAGAATTGAACAAATGCAAGTGAATGACTCAATAAGACTTCAAGAATCAGTCAAACAAAAACAAAAAAATGAAAAATTAGAAGAAAATATAAAATATCTCCTAGGAAAAACAACT
>JAJPUD010006434.1:30229-46667 GCA_023553655.1 Myrmecobius fasciatus
CAGCGATGAAGATAGTCATATACATCCAGAGAGAGGCCTGTGGGAACTGAGTGTGAACCACCACACAGCATTTTAACGCTTTCTGTGAATATTTCCATGCATTTTGATTTCCTTCTTAGGTTGTTTTTTCTTCGTCTCTTTCTAGATCTGATGTTTCTTGTGCAGTAAGGTAACTGTACAGATATGTATACATGTATTGTATTTGTAATATAATTTATCCTTTTTAGCATGTATTAGATTACCTGTCATCTAGGGGTGGTGGTGGGGGGAAGGACGGGAAAAGCTTGGGAAAAAAAAATTTTTTTGCAAAGGTCAATGTTGAAAAATCACTCATATGTTTTGTAAATAAAAAGCTTTATATATTTAAAAAAAGGAATCCATTGGTTGCCTCTAGATCCCTTAATGAAAACCCCAAGGAAAATTTATGAAACTACAGAACTACAATGTAAAAAAAAATACTGCAAACTGCCAGAGATTATTATTAATTAATTAATTAATTAAAATAGCAAGGAACAAGAGTCAATATTTTGCAAGATGTGGCAGCTTCGACAATAAAGGATTAGATAGCCTGGAATACTATATTCTGGAAGGCAAAGTAACGGTAACAAACAAGAATTACCAGAGAAACTGAACATCATCTTTCAGGGGAAAAGATGGATTTTCAATGAATTAAGACTTTCAATCATTTCTATTGAAAAAAAAAAAAAAACAGAAAATTAAATCTACAAACACAGGACTCAAGAGAAATAGTAAACAAGGGATACATATATATATAATTTAAAGTTTAAAGTGTTTATATCCCAAGATAGGAAAAGTATATTTGTAACCTTTGAGAACTGTATCCGTTACTGACACAGATACAGAAAAAGGAGAGCAGACAGAGGAGGGCAACACATGGACTGAGGGTGTGGTTGTGAATTGATACTGATATGATGACATCAAAGAAAAAGACATTAAGGAGTAGCAAAAGGACTGTGCTGGAAAAAGAGGAAAGGGAAGGTGTAATAGTACAATTAGATCACAAGAAGACTTATTACAATAAAGGGGGAAAAAGAAAAGAGGATGAGCATTGTCTTAAAGTTTGAGCTCATCAGTTTTGATTCTGAGAGGGAACAACTTAATCATTTAGTTGGGTTTACAATTTATCTATTCCTATAAAGAAATAGGAGGAGAAAGAGGAAAGATCAGAGAGGAGCTGGATAAAATGTGGGAAGAAATACTAGTGGAAAGAGAAGGGGGGAGAAGTGATAGGTGGGAATAAATGGGATAGGTAAAAATAACAGACCTAAGGGCAGGGTGGAAAGAGAGAACAAAAGTATATACAGGGGAGAATATACAATGGAGGGAAATACAGAGCTGGCAATCATGGCTGTGAATATGATTGGGATGAAGCATAAAATTGAAATGAATGCCTTAGTGGATTAAAAAACAAAATCCTGGGGCAGCTGCGTGGCACAGTGGATAGAGCACCAGCCCTGAAGTCAGGAGGACCTGAGTTCAAATTTGTCCTCAGACACCTAACACATTCTAGCTGTGTGACCCTGGGTAAGTCACTTAATCCCAATTGTCTCAGGGAAAAAAAAGCAGAATCCTACAATATGTTGTTTACAAGAAACACATTTGCCATAGAAAAACACATGCAAATTAAAAATAAAAGACTGGAATAGAATTTATTACACTTCAGCTGAAGTAAAAAACAAACAAACAAACAAAACACAGTGGTAGCAATTCTGATCTCAGATAAAGCAAAATTAAAAATGGATCTTATTAAAAGAGATAAGGAAACTACATCTTGATAAAGCATAACATAAACAATGAAGTAGCAACAATACTAAATATTTATGCATGAAGTGATAGAGTAGGAAAATGCCTAAATAAGATTTTAAGCCAATTACAAGAAGAAATAGATAGCAAAACTATATTAGTGAGGGACCTCAATCTTTACCAAAATCAGACAAATCTAACTACAAAATAAACAAGAAAGAAACTAGGGAGGTAAATATAATTCTAGAAATTCGAGCTATGACAGACCTCTAAGGAAAATTGAACAGGGACAGAAAGGAATATACCTTTATCTCAGCAGTAGTTGGGACCTAAACAAAAGCTGATCATATATTAGAGCATAACAACCTCACAATCAAATGTAGAAAGGCAGAAATTGTAAATGCTTCCTTTTCAGACCAAAATACAGTAAAACTTATTTTCAATAAAGCACCAGGGAAAGATAGATTAATATCCATTTAGAAATTATATAATCTAAGTTTTAAAAATGTGTAGATCAAACAACAATTCATAGAAACAATCCATAATTTTCCAAAAGAATGAAAATAATGAGGCAACATACTAAAACCTGTGGGACACAGCCAAAGCATTTAGTCAGGGAAATTTTATATCTTTAAATAGCCTCATGAAAAAAAAATAGAGAAAGAGGAGATAAATGAATTGGACATGAAACTTAAAAAGCTAGAAAAAGTTACAAATTAAAAACCCCCAATTAAATACCAAACTAGAAATCCTGAAACTCAAAGAAGAGATTAATAAAATTCAAATTAAGAAACTAACTATTTTATGAAACTAATATTTTATTTTATGAAAAATAAACAAGAAAATAGATAAACTTTTGGTTAATTTGATTAGAAAAAGGAAAAAGAAAAGCACAATCAACAGCATCAAAAATGAAAAGGGTGAACTTACCACCAATGATAAAGAAATTAAAGCAGTAATTGGAAGCTATTTATTACAATTGTATGGCAGCATATCTGACAAACTCACTAAAATGGATGAATACTTTCAAAAATATATATGGTCTAAATTAAATTAAATAGCCCTATTTTAGAAAAAAAAAATCAAAGAAACCATTAATGAATTGCCTAACAGAAAATCCCCAAGGCCAGATGGATTCACAAGTGAATTCTATCATCATTTAAAGAACAATTAAGTCCAATACTATGTAAACTATTTGGAAAAATCATAAAGAAGTTTTGCCAAATTCCTTCCATTACACAAATATGGAACTGATACCTCAACCACGATGAGCCAAAATAGAGAAAGAAAATACAGAACAATCTTCTTAATGAATATTGATGCAAAAAATTTAAATAAAATATTAGAAAAGAAATTAAACTAAGTTATTAGAAGGATAATACCTTCTAATGCGTATTTATATCAGGATTGCAGGGCTGATTCACTATCAGGAAAACTATAATCATAATCAACCATTTCAATAATTAAAACAACAGAACTCATATGATAATGTCACCAGATGCAGAAAAAGCTTTTGAAAAAGTTTAGTATCTATTCCTATTAAAAACAATGTAGAGCATAGGGATAAAGTAAGCATTCCTTAAAATAATGAGCAGTATCTATCTAAAACCTACTGCAATCATTTATAATGGAAAGAAGCTAAATGCATTCCAATAAGAACAGGGGTGAAATAAGGATGCCCATTATCATTCCTTTTTTTTTTTTCTTTTCAACATCGTACTAGAAATATTGGCGTTAACAATAAGAAAAGAAAAAGAAATTAACGGAATTATAATAGGCAATGAGAAAATATTACTATCACTCTTTGCAGATAATATGATAATATACTTAAGAAAAGGTAGAAAAAAATCTAAAAACTCACTGAGAACAATTCACAGCTTTAGCAAAGTTACAGGATATAAAATAAACCCACACAAATCATCAGCATTTCTATTATATTACTGACAAAGCTCATCAGCAAGAGATAGAAAGAGAAATTCCATTTAAAATATCTATAGACAAAATAAAATATTTGGGTATCTACTTGCCAAGATATACCCAAGAACTATATGAACTCAATTACAAAACACTTTTCACAGAACTAAAGTCAGATCTAAACAATTGGAAAAATATCAATTGCTCATGGGTAGACTGAGCTAACATAATAAAAATACGATTTTTCTTGCACAACAATAAGTTTGGAAATATGTATATATATATTCGATTTGCCAAGTATTTTAACATAATTAACATGTAGTGTATATCCTGCTATCTAGGGGAGGGGTGGGGAGTTGGGGGGGAGTTTCTGTAACAGAAAACTATGTAAGGGTTAATGTTGAAGAATTACCCATACATGTTTTGCAAATAAAATAAAATTTAAAAAAAAAAGAAAAAAAGAAAAATGACAATTCTGGTTAAATTCATCTACTTGTTCATTGTGATACCAGTCAAATGGCCAAAAATTATTTTAGAGAACTAGAGAAAATAATAACAAAATTCATCTGGAAGAACAAAAGCTAAAGATTATCAAGGAAAATTAATGGAAAAAAAAAACTACTAAGGATCGTTACTTAGAAATACCAAACCTAGAACGAATTATAAACCAGCAGTCATCAAAACCATTTTGTATTGACTAAGTAATAGAGTGTTATATCAGTGAAATAGATAAGATATACATGAAGCAATAATGAAGGCCCATAATAATCCAGTATTTAATACACCCCAAATTTCCAGTTTCTGAAATATGAACTCATTATTTAAAAAAAATTGCTGGCAAAACTGAAAAATAATATATCAGAAGCTTGGGATAGACTACATCTGACATCCCATGTCAAAATAAGGTCAAAATGGTATGTCATTTGGTCATAAAGGATGATACCATAAACAAATTAGGAGAGAAAGGGATAATTTATCTATCAGATCTTTGGAGAAGGAAGGGAGTTATGACCAAAGAAGAACTAGAAAGCATTAAAAAAGATAAAAAGGACAACTTTGATTACATTAAATTAAAAAGGGTTTGTACAAACAAAACCTAAAAAAAACAAGGTTAAAAGAGAAGTATATATAGAACTGTGTCAAATGAATGAGTACAATTCATTCCCCAATTGATAAATGGCCAAAGGATATGAAAATTTTCAGATGACAAAATTAGTCATCTGTAGTCATATGAAGAAAAATGCTCTAAATCCTTATTAATTACAGAAATACAAATGAAAACAACTCTAAGGCACCACAGCATACCTCTCAGATTGGCGAAGATGACAGGGAAAAGACTATCATAAATGTTGGAGGGATTGTGGGAAAACTAGGATAATAATGCATTGTTGATGAAGTTGTGAAATGACCCAACCATTCTGGAAAGCAATCTGGAACCATACCTAAAGACCTATAAAACTCTGCATACCCCTTGATCCAGCAACGCCATTACTGAATCTGTATCTCAAGGAAATCATAAATGAGGGAAAAGGATCTACATGTGCAAAAATTTTGTAGTAGCTCTTTTTGTGGTAGCAATGAATTGGAAAATTAGTAGATGCTCATCAATTGGGAAATGGCTGAATAAGTTGTGGTATATTAACATAATGGTATATTATTATTTCATAAAAAAGGAAGAACAAACTGACTATGGAAAGACGTAGAAAGATGTCTGGAAAAATCACAATAAGGATCAGAAATTTAAGCAGGAACACATATTAGAAATATACATGGAGTTATGTATCCAAAAGGAATTTTGGCAATGATAAGAGAGTCCTGTTCAGAAATCAATAAAGTCTTGATCAGGCCTAATGAATAATCAGAAATTAGAGGTTAAATGTTTATTTAACTGAGTACCAAATGAAGCTAAAAGGAAGTGACCTTGAGTAAGACATTTCATCTTCATCTTACTTTCCCCATCAACAATGTATGGACATTTATTAAATGCCAGTTACATGTGTCGAATTGTGCAAGGTTCTGGAGACCCCAAAGCAAAGAGAAATAGTCCCATATCCTCAAGAAGCTTATGTTCTATGGAGACATCCTCAGGTTCTTTGTTTTTAATATAACGGGAAATTTAGGTAGGTGTTGTTCACCAGCATAAATAAATTCAGAGGAAAAAAAATATTATAGCTAAGCTACCTTGCCATTTTTTAAATTTGCTCATTTGGGCTCTTTCAGAGAAATTTCTATTAATTCAAAAACCCTATAAATTAAATAATTTTGCACACAGGCTCAGGTATATGAATGTAATCAGTGTGGATTTCTTATCTACTCTGACTTTCCCTAAATTATCCTCATTTTTCTAGGATTTCGCATTGAGGTCATACACATAAATTCTAAGATTACAATTCAAGAGTTCGCTGAAAATATTCCCTTCAGATCCCTTAAATTGCTTCTAATGATAGAAAGCAAAAACCCACCAAAGGATTTGCAGCGATAAAACTGCACAGCATTGAAGACATTTGTCAGGGTACAGCACTTTGTTTCTAAATACAGTACCCAATGAGGATGATACAGAAGCAGACTGATCCTTTTTTCAATAAGAAAATGTCAACATAGCCTTTCTTGGAATTTACTTAGCCTTTTCATGTGGTTCATCTTCAAGGTTTTACATGTGACAATTATCTGAAGAACTAATAGAGTTCAAAGACTTTGTGTAATGTGCTCTTATTTTACTACATAAAATTTACACTGAAAGCACAAATTGTCTCTGCTACTCATGAGGTTCCTATCCCATCCCTTTCTCTGTGGGTCTTATTCCAAGCTTTGGGAACAATAAAATCCTTGACCTTGGAGAAATTTCATTGTTAAATCATGAAAGAAATGTTCTTCCTAGTTAGAATTTGAAATAAATGTGTGTGTATATATATATATATATATATATATAATATATATATACATATATATACACACATATATATATATATATTATGGGTATGTATGCATATATATATATATGTACATGTACATATTTGTTGCCCATGGAAACATACATAGTTATGGTACAATTTTATATTAATTTGCTCCATTTGGATGAAATATACTTTTACAGGTCAACCAAGGAATCTAAACATCATATGTCACATTGTTTATATGGGAAAATATGTTTCAAGTTTCAAACCATTATCTATAAAATATAGCTTGTTAAGGTGTTGGATTATAAGATAAACTATCAATTTAGAAATGAATTGGAAATAGGTCTTTGACTCACAAGAGAATCTATTGTCCCTTTTTTACCTCTTTCATATGGCTTGCAATATAGAGTAGGGGATACACTTTAGAGGTCAACTATCATTTCTGAATAAGAGCTCAGTAACAATTATAATACTCTCAGAATTTTTCAAACAATTTCACACAAGTTCAAATGTTCATGTTCCAGATCGCCTATGCATTTAATACTATCCAGTAATATATAGATTTCCCAAAATCCTGAACTGTAAGAATCTATGCTTAATACAACAACTACTTGACCATGTCCCTGAGTATATATTATTTCAATTAATTGCACTCTTTATTGCACTGCACTCCCTAGATATATGCATATTATTTGAATCATTCCCAATTTTCCTGTTTGGCAAGAGCTTGAGGCATGCATTTAAAATGCTGTTTTGTTTGTTTGATGTAATCTAGAAGCCTTATGGTGATTACTTGCTTGGTTTTTTTGCAGTTAAAACACCACTTGTGTTCACCTTCTATGAACATTACCTCATCAACATCACTTGCAATATACTTTAAGGAAATGCATAGTGCTTTGTTTGTCTTATTCAAGATCTAAAATGTCTATGACTAAAATGCATTAAATGCTTGATCTTCTGGTGATTTATATCCTAGAGAAATCATTTTGAAATTGTTTAATATATTACCATGAATAAAATCCATCTGTAACTGCTTATTCCTTAAAAAGGAACTTGAATGTTTAAATTCTTTAAAAGTTGAGGAATCTATCACTAAATATATATTTAATTTTTAGTTCTAAACTAGTTAATTAGTACAATGAATAGAGAGCCAGGCCTGGAACCTGGAAGACATTTTTTTGAGTTCAAAGCTAGCCTTAAACACTTACTAGCTATGTGATCCTGGGCATATGACTTAAACTTGTTTGTCTCAGTTTCTCACTTCTAAAATGAGTGGAGAAGGAAATGGCAAGTTACTCTAATATCTTTGTCAATAAAATCCCATAGAACATTTATTAAGCATTTATTTGCTAGAATTTGCTAAGCACTAGAAATACAAATACAAGCAAAGTATAGTACAATCTCTGTCCTATCGCTACTCAGATGGGAGAGGATGATACAAAAATGTTAAAAAACGGAGAAGAAGAGATAAGGAAGATAACAATCTGAGGATTAATGGACTAATGGTAAGGATGAGGAGGAGGAGGAAGAGGAGGAGGAGGAGGAGGAGGAGGAGCAGGAGGATTAAAATGGTGATGATGATGCAGGGTACATGAATCAATATTATTTTTTACTCATGTTGCCTTCACTAAGTTTCAAATTGCTTGTGTTAGTGTTTATAACCAGGTTTCTGTATTTTTACATAAGGTTATGGAATAATTGAATAATCATTGGACTTGGAGTCAGAAGAGCAGGCTCTATGTTATTTTTTTTTAGCTTGAATTCAAATTCTAGCTTCATTGAGCTTGTGCCATATGAACTGAAACAAGTTATTTTGGCTTTCTGTGTCATAACCGACTTTTTTATGAAGTAGGCATATTATTAGCTATTTTTACTTATTCATTCAAGCTTTTATATTTGTTGTTTGATGAGCATTGTACAGTTTACTGATTTTTTTTAACAAATTTTGTAAACTGCTAATAATTTTGTGATATATGTGAAAACTAATTTGAGTTCATTATGATATATGTGAAAATTGATTTGAGTTCTAGTCTGATATCATGAAACACAATGATGGTGTACTTTGTTATATTCAAAGAACACATCTTTAATGCCAGAGACACTGTTCAATCAAATACTCATTTGTAATTTGATATATGTGTTTCTGATGCAGAGAAATGTAATTATATTCAAATAGGTTGAAAATTCACTAATATCCTAATCATTCATCCTAAATGAAGTGAATTGAGGATAAATAAGATAATGGTGAGAATGTATCCAACCACTCTGGAGAGCATTTTGGAACTATGCTGAAAAAGTTATCAAACTGTGCATACCCTTTGACCCAGCAGTGTTTCTTTTGGGCCTATATCCCAAAGAGATCTTAAAGGAAGGAAAGGGACCCACATGTGCAAGAATGTTTGTGGCAGCCCTTTTTGTAGTGGCTAGAAACTGGAAACTGAATGGATGCACATCAATTGGAGAATGGATGAATAAATTGTGGTATATGAATGTTATGGAATATTATTGTTCTGTAAGAAATGACCATCAGGTTTCAGAGAAGCCTGGAGAGATTTGCATGAACTGATGCTAATTAAAATGAGCAGAACCCGGAAATCACTGTACACGGCAACAACAAAAATATATAATGATCAATTCTGAAGGACATGTCTCTCTTCAATAAAGATGTTTCAAACCAGTTCCAGTTGTCTAGTGATGAAGAAAGCCATATACACTTAGGGAGAGACCTGTGGGATCTGAGTGTGGACCATAACATAGCATTTTCATGCTTTCTGTTGATTTTTGCTTGCATTTTGTTTTCCTTATCAGGTTATTTTTTTCCTGTAGATCCAATTTTTCTTGTACAGCAAGATAACTGTATAAATATACATACATTGGATTTTTCATATATTTTAAAATAATTAACATGTATTAGACTATCTGCCATCTAGGGGAGGGGGTGGGGGGAAGGAGAGAAAAATTTGGAACAGAAGGCTTTGGAAGGGTTAAGATTGAAAAATTACCCATGCACATGTTTTGTAAATAAAAAGCTTTAATAAAAAAATAGAGAAAAAAGAGTTATACAGTTTTTTGATAATTTCTTAACTTCTTATGACTGATTTTCTTCCATCTATCAAATGTCAGGAATGAGCATGCCTCTTCCAACTCTAAATTTAAATTATTCCCATTTGAATTATTATATTAATCAAGTAAAAGATAGTCACCTCTACTTTCTGTTATGTTAGTCATGAAATCATTAAGTACTTGAAAATATTAAAAAAAGAACCATCAATCTTAAAATGAAAGGACACCTTAAATATAAGAAAACTGCATTCTTAACAATGAAATTTAATGAGCTTAAGGTTCATAAAGTTGTTGGAAAAAACACTTGTAGTCACCATGGGACACTCAAGTTGGACTATGAAAATGATATTCATTATAAATGCTAAACAGGGACCAAACAAAGAAAATAATTATACAGCATAATAAAACTTTTTCAGTCTAGAAAATGCAATTCTTCATATTCACTCAAATAGTAATTTTACTCTATTCACTAAGTATTTATAGCAAGAATCTGTTTTATCTTTCTATGAACATTTAAATGTAGATTCTGTGAAGCATTTCTTAATTTTCTTAAACTATTTCTATTTCAAAAGAAAATAACAGTCAAAAATAGTTATAGATACCCACTGAGAGTGAGTGGTAATTGATATCTTCATCTCTGTGGAAAGTTTTGGTAGAAGAGATGCCTTATTTCTGTTCCTCATGGCATGACACAATTGCCTGTTGCTCACTTTTAAAAGTCTGTAGGTAAGTGAGCCAGAAGATTAAGTGTTTACCAACTCTGAAATGATAATTCATTCATTCAATCACCCATTCAATCAATTAAAATGATTCAAGTTAACATTTTTATTGAATGTTTACTATATGGATAGCACCATGTTAAGAGCATAGAAGAAAGGGGGGGGTGCCAGGAAGAAATAGAGTTCCTGGTCTCAAGAAAACTGCATTGTAATAAGGGAAGACAATTATAAAGGAATGTTTGAAAGGTGGAGAAGGGAGTAGAAAGTGAGAAGCACCAGAAATCTGGATTGTCATGCAGTAAAGCAATGAGAGGAATGAAAGATGGCTGTTTTGAGAATCTCTTCAAAATGAACATTCCAGGAGGAGCTCATCAATGATTAGAGTTTCAGAATGTGACAGCCTCAAAAGTGTGGAGAACTCCTTCAGGGTGGGAAGGCAGATAAAGAATTCATTTATTTATACATTCACTTTTGAACATTGAGCAATTACTTCCAAGCACCATGAGTCAGTCATGCATTTTTCTATTGAGTAGACATGTGATATAACTGGACAAATAATTGAAATCCTTTGAATCTCAGACTGCTCATTTATACAAATGGAAATAGCATCTGATTTCACTCACAACTTTATTCTGATAATCACATGAGATAAGTTTCATGAAAATGTCTTACAAAACTGAAAAATATTAAACAATAATTACTAGTAATAATACTTAGCATTTATATAGATCTTGCTATGTACGAGGCATTGTGCTAAGTGTTTTACAGCTATTATATCATTTGATCCTTACAACAAACAATCTGGGAGGTAGATATTGTTATTATCCCTACTTTGTAGTTGGGGAAACTGAGATAAACAGAGATTTAAGTTACTTGCCCAATATCATCCAGATAATAAATGTCTGAGGCAAGATTTGAATTCATGTCTATCTGACTCTAGGCCCAGTATTCTATTTACTATGTCACCTAGCTGTTCTCAATAAACAGTGATAATGATGGTAATGATGATGATGATGATGATGATGATGATGATGATGATAAAGATGGTGATGATGATGCTGATGATGATGATGCAGGTTATACAAATCAATTTTAGTTTTGACTCATGTTGCCTTCACTAAGTTTTAAATTGCTTGTGTTAGTGTTTATATGCAGGTTTCTATATTTTTACATAAGGTATTATGGAATAATTGAATAATCACTGGACTTGGAGTCAGAAGAACAGGCTCTATGTTATCTTTTTTACTTGAATTCAAATCCCAGCTTCATTGAACTTGTGCCATATGAACTGAAACAAATTATTTTGGCTTTCTGTGTCATAACTGACTTCTTTATGAAGTAGGTATATTACTATTTTTTCCTAGTCATTGAAACTTTTATATTTATTGTATGATGAGGATTGTATAGTTTACTGATTTTTAAACAAATTTGGTAAACTGCTAATAATTTTGTGATATATGTAAAAACTGATTTGAGTCTATTATTATATATATGAAAACTGATTTAAGTTTTAGTTTGACATCATGAAACACAACCATGTCTACTTCGTTTTATTCAAAGAATGAATTTTTAATGCCAGAGACACTGTTCAATCAAGTACTCATTTGTAATTTGATTCATGTGTTTCTGATGCAGAGAAATGTAATTATATTCAAATAGGTTGAAAATTCACTAATTCCTAATCATTCATCCTATATGAAGTGAATTGAGGACAAAAAGATAATGTGAAAAACATTTTTAATTTAGTTTAGAATAATAAATATCCAAAATATTTTTTTCCTAACTTGTATTATATCTAAAATAGCATTTTCTTTCCTGTGATTGCTTATCATTGTGGACCAAGGAAGGAGTTTTATTCATAGCACACTGCATCTAGTTTAGCATTTCTTTTATATATAAGGATAAACTTCCAACAACATTGAAAATTACTGTGTTGGGGGAAAAACAACTTTGCCTAAGTAAATATTAAAAATAAATCTGAAAATTCTTATATGATGTTCTATTATGAAGACAACTCATGAAGACTAAGTAGCATTGTAAATCAAAAATGATAATGATGATTGAAAAGTACTTATCAGCAAAACCAATCAATGAAATAATTTATTTAAAAAGTAAGTCAAGTGGGGCAGCTAGATGGTATAGTGGATAGAGTACCGGTCCTGAAGTCAGGAAAATCTGATTTCAAATCTGATTTCAGACACTTAATACTTCCTAGCTGTCTGCCAAAGCATAACAAACAAAACAACTACTTCTTTAAGCACTATCAAGCATCATTTTGAATGTGGGGGATATATAGTTACAAAAAAAAAAAGAGAGAGATACCTTATTTTAAATGCTATTTTACTGAGCAGTGTCTCTGGCATTAAAGATGTGCTCTTTGAATAAAACAAAGTAGACTATTATTGTGTTTCATGATGTCAGACTAGAACTCAAATCAATTTTCACATATATCACAAAGGTATTTACCTGACATACAACTATCCACTTATATATTTTCAACAAACTTTGAAAATTAGCTGAATCAGACTTAAATTTTATTTGATGAATGTAATGACTATTTACATTAAATAAAAAGTAAATTAATCATAGAGATAATGATTGAAAAAAAGTTTCATTTTAAAATATATGTCCTTGATAGAGACAGTGTTATTAAAGCCTAAAGTTAAAAGCTAAATATCTGATTATTTTGTTAATTTATCTTTTAATTTATTCTGTATTTTCAATTATTTACCTTTCCTGGCAGAAAACTATTAGCATTTGGCCATTGTTAGGCTAAAAGCCTTTACTACTGAGAAAATAAATAAAATTCCTCCAATTAACAAAGTTTGCTAAAAAGAAAAATGATAGTGAAATGCCAATGATACTTTTTAATCTAGTCTACTTTTAGCTGCCTACCTGTTTTAAGTCACATGACATAAAATAATGAAATCACTTCAAAGTATACTATGCACACATTTAATTTTTGTTATATCTTTAAAATTATTATCTTATCTTGATTTGCTGTTATCTTTTGTTTTTTAAACTACCTTTATTTCTTATTATGTCTCACCCTTCTACATAAAAATAATCATCCATTAAATTAAAGAATACATTAGAAATTAGAGGGAAAATGTTCAGCACAACCAATAAATAAAACAATCACATTTAAAGATATATACTTATATCTTATATTAATACCACCATCATTTTGCTTTCCACAGTATGCAGTTTCTATAGTTCTCTTCCTCTATGAATAATAT
Source organism: Myrmecobius fasciatus (assembly GCA_023553655.1). Classification (NCBI taxonomy): domain Eukaryota; kingdom Metazoa; phylum Chordata; class Mammalia; order Dasyuromorphia; family Myrmecobiidae; genus Myrmecobius; species Myrmecobius fasciatus. The sequence goes on from JAJPUD010006434.1 coordinate 43,826, forward strand.
ATATGCTTATATATCTGTATGAATAATATAATATATATGTCTTGCATCTTAGAATTTTGTAATTTCAAGTCCTATCCTTTCCACCATGAGGAATATAGATAAATTTGTAGAATTCATGCAGATACAATGCTGATTTTCTCTGAACTCCTGTGGGGTTCGTACTTTTTCCTTTCTTCAGTTACCAATAAGAAGTTTTAGCTTATGGAATCTGAGTTCACATACTCAAAATTCTCATTGCTTTAGAAGAACTCTAAATGACCTCTGAGTTCAAGTCAATAAAATATTGCTTGGAGAGTCATTGGATCATTCATAAAATTACCTGTAGCTTAATAGCCAGCAAAGAGTTATTTTAACTGTCCACATTAGAATCAGAAGTTCCTAAAATTGAATCTTAAATATTTTTGTCTATCCCTCTATTTATACTCTAATATCAAGTAGCTAGATAACTCCAAAACAATGGGAATGAACTAATTTAAGACAGAGGGGAGAGAGAGAGAGAGAGAGAGAGAGAGAGAGAGAGAGAGAGAGAGAGAGAAAGAGAGAAGTATTTCTTTGTTATTTATTTTAAATTTCATTTTTGTCAGGTTTCAAGGGGTGGCAGTCTTTGTTCATGGCTTTGTATTTTCATCAATAATCTGATGAATAAATCCATTTTTATCCTATCCACTGACTTCATGAATTAATAAACTTGGATCATTGTACTCTTGGAGTGAAGGGTCTGTCTTTGCCAAAATCCCTTCTGGAACCTTTCTTGTGACTTAGATTCATACTCATGCAGATGATGATTATAATGACAGATTGTACATTCTAGCCAATGGTTCCATAATTTCATCCATAAATTGTTTCAAAGCTCTTGGGGAGAAGCCATCTGGTCCTAATGATTTATCTACATTTGATTTGTCAGTTAATTCTAAAATATCCTATGCATTTATTACTGTTTGATCTAGTACCTCTAACCCTTTTGGTTTGAAAGATAATTTGGGACTGAGGATATCCTTAATGCATTCCTTGTAAAGAATGAGGCAAAGAATTCACTTAATCTCCAAGTTTTCTTTTTTTTTTCCATTTGTGAACTTTTGTGCCTTGATCATCAAATGACCTTGAGGCTTTTAGCCTCTGATGTATTTAAAACTTCATTTATTACTGACTTTGTAGTATCTTGTAAGGTGCTCCCTGGATTATCTTCTAGTTGGCCTGATTGCTATTCAATTAAAATTCTTGGTGGGTTGCATTGATTTCTTTTATTTGGAAATCTTTGTAGTTTTTACCTTTATTTTCAAAAATTTGTCTTTATTTCCTAAAATCTCCTTCATTTTTACCACTTGGTAATGCAAAGTTTATTTATTTAATTTTATTTTGATTTACATTATCTCTTTACTTTTGTGATTAAAAGTTGTATCACATCATACAATAATGTATTTTAGCTATCTTAAATAAATTTCTTCCTAACATATGTCCTATTTTTCCTAAAAATGAATCACTTGACAGATTTTTCAATTTTATTTTCTGCTAGAGTAAAAAGTTCCATAATGTTGTATTGACTCTACTACTTTGGCTTATACTAATACTTACTGAAACAACTCCTTGTCACTAAGTGCCAACACCATAAAAATGTTGCATTTTCTTATGTTATTAAAAATGCCTACAGTAGAAATTTGTTCTTTGTTCTGGTTATAAACTTTGTTTTCATATTTACTAATGGCTTTCTGTGTGACAATTGGGGTATTTTATTTATATTATTTCAGATAATAGCACCTGTAATAGAATATTAAAGTTTGAAAAACACTTTATAACTGTTCTTTCATTTGATCCTCATAACAACAAGAGAGGGAGAAGAGGGAGTGATACATGGTAGATAGATGTAAAGTGATAGATATGCAGAGGTGATATATAGACAGATATCCCTCTTATTACTACTAAACCACTGATATTTGAATTCTCTTTTATAGATTTAAATCATCATGAAGACACAGTGTTTATAAAGAATATCTCAAATCTTAAATAAGATGAATAGTCTTGACTTAAACAAGGTTGTACTACCTCAGAATCAATTGTTATAAAGATAAGCTATTTTTTTTCCATTGAATATAAAGATGATAAACTGCAAACTAGAGAAAATGTGTGGTCTTGAAGGAACTGAGATGCCCAGAAGCATGGAATGCTTATCCCTTCCAAACAGCCAGATAAAAACATGAGTACTACATGTAATATAAATTTAACAAACACTCCTAAATATAGCAAATATTTTAATAAGTTGTAAGCTCTCCAACACTGCCAAATTTTGTCTGTGAATAAATAACATATTGATTGACTAGTATAGAATGATACTGGTCTAATTCATAATTTCTTGACTGGTGATGCAAATTGTTATAAAGTGAACATTTTTAATATTATGACACTAGTAATTGACAAAGCCATTATTATTCTTTAGTGGGGGGGTGTTTAAAATTTTATTACCATTTTTGTTCTCTTCATTTAAAAAATAACACATTAGGGGAAGCTAGGTGGCACAGTGGATAGAGCACCAGCCCTGAAGTCAGGAGGACCTGAGTTCAAATCTGGTCTCAGACACTTAACATTCCCTAGCTGTGTGACTCTGGGCAAGTCACTTAACCCCAATTGCCTCAGCAAAAAAAACAAAAAAACAAAAACACATTTTTATCCCTCCTACCCACCCACCCCAAATAAAATTTTTGTGACAAATATGTATACTAATGAGGAAAAAAACTCAATTGCATCTGTCCAAAAATGTATATTTCATTATGCATTATTTATCCATCACCTTTTTGTCAGAAATGAGGAAACATTATTCCCAGGGAATCACTAGTCATTGAATCACTCA